>PVHP010014158.1:0-29659 GCA_004024765.1 Zapus hudsonius | reverse complement strand
AAGGATCCAAGAACTCCCTGAAGTTGAATGTCAAGTTGCATGCATGGGGTGTGGATAGATTTCTGGGGAGAGAGTTCAATATAGCCTTCATGGCTCTTAGCAAGGTCTGACTTTACCCTACCCTGACCAAGGTTTTGCATGGTTGCCCTGAAGATACACAGGTGGGAGAAAGGCCCAAACCCTGGCCCTCGAGAAACTCCAGTTTCTTCCTCTGGATGAAGGCTGACTGCAGAGGTATACCTAAGGTGATCCAGAAATGAGGGCCTGTGCCCAGCACCTGGCAGGAGCTCCATGGAACCCCAGCCAGTGCAATCCTGTCGTCAGAGGAGGGGCAGCTTGAACCCTTCCATGGGCGAGTCCTGCTGCCAGTCTGAGTCAGAGCGCCTTCTCTGTTGCCAACACTCTGTCAGCCTCCAGGCCGTGGCCGGAGAAGCTATCACGGGAGCTTCCTGTACTGCCTGGTAGTGAATGCCATTTCCTTGGGCTTGTTTTAGATCAAAGGAGAGATGGAGTGAGGATTATTTGGGAGGGTGGCCTAGTGTGCTTCTGGGTGTCACTGGCTTGGCCTAGAAATAGGCTTCTGTCCTTGGATAACAAGAGGCAGCACCGAGGACCCAGGGGCGGTGGTCATGGGCCTTCAGTGGGAGAGCCCTTCCAAAATGTGGATCCTTAGCAGCAGCTACTAAGGGGCATATCTCGGACCCAGAGTAAGCCTTTCCTGGTCAAGAAACTGGAGAAGGAAGGAGCCACACGTTTAATCACACCCACTGTGGGACACTTCGCCAGTGTCATCATGATAATCTTAGAGGGTAGAGATGACTTTTGTTTTGCTTTTTTAAATTAAATGATTATGTTTATTTAGAAGTCAGGAGAGGGAAGGGAGACTTTGTGGACTGAGGAAGGGGGAACAGGAGCATCCCCCCCAACGTGGTCTGAGCTTGGTGGACCTAGAAAAATCACCTTATGAGAAGGAAAGAGGAGAAAGTCCAGAGAGCTCCTGTCATGAGTGGGGAAAAGGCCCACGTGGGAGGATAAGCCCTTGTCTCAGCTGCCAGGCTGAGGTGAGGGGGCTTACCAGAACCTGGAGGTTCAGGGGGTCTTTGCTGGCCAGCCAAGAAGAAGGAGCCATTTGTCTTTTCCTCACGTATTTCCTCTGGTTTTGTTTTTTTTTAAGGTAAGGTCTCACTCTAGCCCAGGCTGACCTGGAACTCTGCAGTCTCAGGATGGCCTCAAACTCATGGCCATCCTCCTACCTCTGCCTCCAGAATTAAAGCAGCTGGGATTAAAGGTGTGCACCATCACGACCAGCAAAACCAGGTTTAAGCCAGGCCAGTTTAACTCCAGACTGTGCTCTGTGGAACCACCGCTTATATCAAGATCTCCATGAGAGGGACTTGGGCTGTTTCTGAGTATGTTTGCCAGGGTTTTCTCTCGTTGCCCCTGTCAGCAGCTCGGGGTGGAAGGGCTCTGAAGTCACTATCGGCTGATAACTAGAGCTGTGGGAAGTGAAGTGACTTGCTCAAGGGCCCTCAGACAAATTAGACGCAAAGCATAGTGTCTACCCAGAATCACAGCCAGAGGTTCTAGAAAGGCCTGTGCAAGACTGGGCAGTAGTCACAGCCACTCAAATACCTGCCCCAGTCATTGAGTGTCGGGGATTGTTCCTCTGACTGATGCTGGAAAGACACACACCCCTGGGTGGGTCCAGATGTGCCAAGGCTGATGTGAGGATTGGGTAGAAAGTATCGCTTCTCCTTCTTGTCAACTGGAAGGATGGCTGCAGAGGTCTGCGCTGGCCATAGAAACCTCCTCATGACGTTTCTCAAGTTCTTGGATGGAGATCACTAGTCAGGGCCCTTGGCCATACGTGGGAGGGAAGGTCCATGGATTTGTCTCTGGTGCGGTTCAGGGGCCTCCTTCTAGCAGAAAGCAGTTTCTCCAGTGACAGGGCATCTGAAGCTGGTCTCGGTGCCAGCAGCAGATTCTCAGTACCACAGACACAAGTACTTGGGCTCATGATGGACTATTCTACTGGTATTCATGAGGTGCCACGAAGGTTCCAGCCCAGTGGGGAGGTGGCATGTGGTCGAGGAAGGATGGCAGGATGCAGGATGGGGTGCCCTGATGGCAGAGTGTTAGCAGAACCCCTTAGGACAATGGAATCCCCCTGGCCACTGTACAGAAGGGAGGCAGGAGTGGAAGAACGTGGTCAGGTCAACGAGCTGGGCTTTTGCCTCAGGGCTGCCCCATGCACTTTGGGCAGTGTTGGCTGCCTGAAGCCTTGTTTCTCTGGAAAAGAAGAGACAGTACTTCTGTAGGTGAGCATTCATCCTGAGAACCCACCCGGGGCATGGCACAGGGTTCTCTGGTGGGGCCAGGGCAAGTGGGCTAGGATGGCAGGATTGTCTGCTTTCCCTGAGCTTTTAGAATGAGGCTGCTGATGGCATTTGTTGAAGTGACCCCGTTCCGTTTCCCACTGACATCCCCAAGCCCTTGCAGTGTCCCTCCTGCTGGGCTCAGAGACGCCCTTGCGCCTGTGCCTGGTGAAAACTTTGTTTATTGGTTTTCTTTTATTCTAAACATCTTCAGTTTGTGTTGAGAACATGTCCTAGCCTCATTCACCATGGTGTTCTTTATGTCTTTGCCAGGGCTCTAGTGTGTGTATGTGTATGTGGTGGGGATGGAGTGTTTATTCCTGGAAGGGAGTTAAGTCCTATAATCAAGAGAATGCACTCATGACACCCTGGGGCCTTTGGCTGTGTGTTATCTGAAGTACCATGGAGGAATGGATGCAGGAAACTCCCCATTAGAGTAAGGAGGCAAGGTATCTCCCATCCTGGCATCTGTCTGTCCATCAGACTGCATTCCAGAAACATGGGCTTAGGCGCCTTGGGTTGTTTGCTCAGAGAAAAGACTGGAGCCCAGAACAGTAGTGGGGCGAAGAGATAAAAACCATGATCTAAGGTCGCCGGGCCCCAGAGGCTTTGATCTGTGGCCCTATTAATATTTCCTGGAGACTTTGCCAGCCCCAAGGGTCCTTGGCCTTTGGGCACCGGAGGAAGCTGTTGCTTGATGCCCAGCGGCTTGTCCAAGGCTACCGTGTGCATGCTGCAGAGTTCTGCTCATGGCTGTCTCTGGGCATCCTTCCTGCTTGAATTTTATTCTTTAAAATAGTTCTACAGCCAGCTCTGCTTCTCGTCCCCTGGGCTCCAGAGGTGGCTGCAGCCTACATCTGAGGTCACCCCTCCCAGCAGGCAGTGCTGGCTGGCTCAGTGGCAGTCTGCTGGGAGCCTCTGCACAGCCCACTCTTACCCATGTCATGTGGGCTGAGCCTCTGGTTCGGCATTCAGAGCCCTCTGTCCTGGCACAGCAACAGCACCCACACTCAGCCAGCACAGGAAGGACTGTCCAGTCCCTGCACCCTCAACCACAACCACCTTGAGCTCCCTCAAGACCTGGCTTGGTAGATATCAACACCACCCACAGCCCTTGGTGGCCTTCATCATACTCCTTGTCATTGGCAATCAGCGGTGACCCTAGCAAGACCATAGCACGATGTGTGTGATCTGCAGAAAGCGTGAGTGGGTGTTTGAAAGAAAGGTCTGCATGAGCAGTGGAGAGAACATGTTGCCTGCCAGTCATGGACTTGTTGTGAGAATGAGACGAGCGATGCAGGGCAAGTGACCGACTGCCCAGAGGAAATGTCCCTTGTAGGTTTGCTGGGTGTGTGGTGCCTGCCCAGTTCAGAAACAAACGAGGCTTGCTGAGCTGGGATGCCCGCACTACTGGTGGCTGGGGTCACACCTCAGCTTATAGATTCAGTGTGATCACCCTGCCAGCTGGACGTGGTATTGGGCAAGGAGGACCCACTGAGGCAGGATGCAACAGGAGCACATGACTCATTGCTGAGGGACATGAAGAAAGATGGAACTTCATATGGCCCAGGCCTAAAAGGTGTGTCTGACTACCCTGGGTCCTCCCCCTGTGGGACAAAAGTTTCCCTGACATTTGTGTTCCTGAACTGGAGTAGCCCATCCAGAAGCATCTATGGAAGGGATTCCTGCCCTGACCCGAGCTTGACTGGCTGGCCCCTCTTTTGGTGGCCCACCTCCAAAATGGGCAGTTGGAGAAACTGACCTCTGAGTTAGGCCAACCCTGGCAATGACAAGCACCAGCCTGCCTTTGTCAAGGGCCTGGTGGAGGCAGGCCTTTTCTGGGTACAGGGTGGGTAGAAGCTCTGCACCCTGGGCCTACACTTGCCACCTGACTACCCCTCCCTCCCACTCTGAGTCCCCTTCAAGTATGCACTATAGAACCCAGGCACCTTTTAAAGTAGTTTCTATTGGTTGGATATTGTTTAAACAGCCAAAGCAAATATGTCAAGTGTTTATTTTATTTTATTTTATTTCTGTCTGGAAAAATCTATTGGAACTTTCATATCACCTCAACCTTCAGGACACACCCAGAATCTGACCCCTCTCACTGCCTCACCTAGTAATCCAGCAGGCCAGTCAGAGCTGGGCTCATCTCCAGAACCCACTCCCCTGCTTGCTCGAGTGCTGGCCCTGCTGGTTCTTTGTCTCTCAGTCTCTCAGGGCCTTTGCCCTGCTCGCCTCTGCCTGGAGTGCTCACTCCTTCACTTCGGTCAGAGAAGCCCCCCTGAAACTCCCCTGACAAGCTCTCCGCCCCTGTGCCTGCTGGGTGGACCCCAGGACCAGTCCATTTCATTTGTCAGCAGCTTTGCCCACTGGGATCTGAGTGGGAACTTGTCTATTTGGGGGCGACTACTGTAACCCCAGTGCCCACCATGGTGTCTGACACACACTAGGCCTCGGCTTATGTTTTTAAGTAGTTAGAACACTACAGTCTCCTAAGACTTTTCTAACATGGGCCTTGGCTTGGCTTCTTGACCTGGCTATCTCTTCTGTGAGTTGGTGACTTTGTTCTGAGGAGGCTTTCTTCTTCTTGGCCTGGTGAGGGGGAGGGGTATGGCTTGTCAATCTGGCTCCTCATGCCTTAGTGTAAACCAAACCTTCCACCTCCACGCCCGAGGGGCCTCAGAGCACTGTGCACACTGGACTGGGTGTGGGAGGAGTGTCTCTGCGGTGGCCTTTTATTCTCAGTGTGTCTCTTGGTGGCCTGTGACTTAGAAGAACTTACTGTGAAAATGGTCCCAGCTGCTAGAGCAATTAAACACAGTGACCACCCACCTGCCCCTGGGGTGGGCAGAGAACCAGATGATTCCACTTCATTCTGGGTCACCTGGGTTGTGACCAATAGACAGGTCCTCTGAAAGGCCCTTCAGCACAGGATCTTCTTACAAACAAGCGCCTAAATTGGGTCCTAGAAAAGCCAACTTCCTTACAATTAGTGTCTTCATTTCTGTCAGGGTGGGAAAAGTCACAGCATCTTGTCTGGGATCTGTCCTGAACTGTCTGTAAGATCACGAGGCTGCCTGTGGTCCATCACACAGACACTTTGTGCCCGTGGTATGTAGACAGCAGCTGTGGGGTTAATCAACAAGTCCATTTACAGGCAAGAAACCAGCTGGAGAAGTGGCAGGGTCACCCCTGGTCTGGGATTCCAGGCTGCTTTGGGGATCCCAAGAGAATCTGTGCTCTCTGTAGCCCTGCCTGCTTCCCTGAACATACATTGCACAGAGGGAAACAGCCATACACACCCAACTTCCCAAGAATCAAGGGGCTGTAGCTCAGAGGTAGCTCTGGAGGAACCTTCTAGAATTGAAGGAATTTGCCCAGCTCTGGGTGCTGAAATGCACTGGTGTTGGCTAATCTGGAACAGCTGCGAAGTCAGCATTAAGCCCTGGCTGGCTCATCTGTCAAGTGGGTACGGTGACTTGGCCACAGACAGGGATGGGGCTGGGGTAGCTCCTTTTGGCCCGGCTGGCAACCTTCTAAAGTTGATCTTAACATGAAATGATGAACAGATGCCCCATCCCAAGGGGTTTCAAGGTACTGACATGCCATCTTTGTCCTCCCACAGACTCCAGTCCGCAGGCGCGCCTCCTGGCCACCAGGCCTTGCTGTGGTCCAGGGGCTGAGCGGCGCGCTGTCCTGGGTGAGGCTCCACGCTTCCACGCGCAGGCCAAGGGCAAGAACGTGCGTCTGGACGGCCACTCGCGCCGGGCCACGCGGCGCAACAGCTTCTGCAACGGGGTCACCTTTACGCAGCGGCCCATCCGCCTGTACGAGCAGGTGCGGCTGCGCCTGGTGGCAGTGCGCCCGGGCTGGAGCGGTGCGCTGCGTTTCGGCTTCACGGCCCACGATCCGTCACTCATGAGCGCACAGGACATTCCCAAGTATGCCTGTCCTGACCTGGTCACCAGGCCAGGCTACTGGGCCAAGGCGCTGCCCGAGAACCTGGCGCTGCGTGACACGGTGCTGGCCTACTGGGCAGACCGCCACGGCCGGGTCTTCTACAGCGTCAACGATGGCGAACCCGTGCTGTTCCACTGTGGCGTGGCCGTGGGAGGTCCGCTCTGGGCGCTCATTGACGTCTATGGCATCACCGATGAGGTCCAGCTTCTCGGTAGGTGACAGCAGCTGGAAGGGTCCCAGCGTCTCTTCTATAGCTTGTACCTGTCTCTAACATTCACAGTGGGGTACCCTGGTGCCCAGCACCCCAGCATTTGGAGTCATTTTCTTCCCATGGTAACTGCCACACCTATTTTACAGACAAGGAAACCGAGGCACAGAGGATACCTTAAAAGTCATTCATGTTTTGGAGTTAAGAGGGAACCCACATGGGCTGGGCTTAGAATCCATGCTTCCATCCGGCCAGATTCTTTCCTTCTTCCTCTCAGTCACAACTCGTTTCTTCATCCATTCATCTTTTTTTTTCACTCCCTTGTTCATTTGCTCACTCAATCATTCATGTACCCCTCTCACCTCCACATGCATTCCTCTGCCTGGTGCTTAATCATTTATTCACCCAGCCCATAAACCTATGTGGGTCATTTAGGCCGCACTGGGCAGTCAGTGAGCCGGTGAACCAGTGAACCAGCAGTCACAGTGGGCAGACCTAGGCTGACGCTGAAGAGCGTCAGGTCTTCTGGAGAGGCAGATGCATGTGAGTGCGAGGTGTGCAAAGGCACCAACAGAGTTGCAGCTCTGATCCTTGGGGCAGGGATTTGCTTCCCTCATCTTGAGACCATATATGTGGTCTTGAGTGTGAGTGTGAATGTGTGTGTGTGTGTGTGTGTGTGTGTGGTGCGTGTGGGCATGGAGGGAAGACACACAAGTATTACTTTAAAAAACATTGAGGTAGAATTCACATAAGCAGGGAAGGGACCAATTGAAAGTGTCCTTCGCCTCACTCCAGTTCCACGAAATTTACTCACCCCAAAGAGACACCATGCCAACTAAGAGACCACTCTCTGTTTGCCCCTCCCATGCCCATGACAACCACTTACCTATTTTTGAGACCTTAATTAACTCTTTTTTTATTGTCCATAATGAGTTACATTATTTAGTGGGCAAACAATGAGTTGTTATCCCCAATTCCCCGATGCCCCCCACCATCCCCAGTCAGCTGGATATCCTCCTCTGTGGGATGTCTGGATCAGTCCTTGTGACCGGGGACCATGGATAGCCTAGTATTCAGCCCAGTCCTCCTAGCCCAAGTGTGTTGTTACTGAGGGGTGCCATGCCTCTGGATAGTCTCCCTCATCACGGCTCTCACAATCTTTCCGCCCCCTCTTCCACTCAGTTCCCTGCGTCATGGTGGATGAGTATTAAGGCTGTTTTAATGTTGTGAGTTTAGGGGTGAGACCTTAATTAACTCTTGACCCTGAAACATGAAACAACCTGGCCTTAACTTGGGAGTGGGAAGGGACAGTGGATTTCTCAGGGCCACTGGGCAGCATCCCTGAATGTAATTTACCTGAAATGCAATGCACAGGGTTCAAGTGGATGGGTTTAGCCATGTTTTGTTCACCTGTCTGCAGCCTGGAAGGTTTCCCCTGCTCCTAAACCTGCCCTTTCTTCCCTAGAGGTAACCATTGTTCTGGTCTTTTCCATAGGCTAGTTTGCCTGTTAACTTAGCATTGTACAAATGGACTGATGTACATTATCCATTTGACACTCCTCCATGTGGTTGCTGTGTGTCACAGTTTGTTCATTTTCATTGCTGGGTAATATTCCATGATATGGAAGGCATGGTTTACATATCTAAATGTTTAGGTAGTTTCTGGTTTCCTGACTTTGTATCCCTGACCTTGGACTCATGGCCCCCCACCCCACCACTGCACATCCAGAGGCTGACTCCATTTTCCCTCTGGAAGTCAGGAAGCAGTAGGACTTCTGAGGAGTAGTTAAAAGCATGCAGGAGCTTGGGAGGCACCAAGACTTCTCCCTAGACCTTGTTTTCCGGTTTGTCAGCTGTGTGGCCTTGGTGCAGTGACAGACCCTCTCTGTGCCTCAGTTTTTCCTTCTGTAGTGCAGGTTCCTGATGTCACAAGTCTCGGGATTGTTGGCAGGGTTATAAGAGTTGATGTCTGCAGTGGTTCCCTTTTCATTGCTGAGACAAAGCACACGACCAGCAGCTCATGGAAAGAAAGGGTTTGTTTCAGCTTACAGTCTTGAGGGGAAGCGTCATCATGGTAAGGAAAGCCTGGCAGGAGTGGACAGCTGGGCATCATACCTCCTCAGCAGGCAGGAAGGAGAGAGTGGTTGGCTAGCACTGGCAAGGTGGACTGAACTATAAAATGCCAGCACCCACCTCCAGTGACACATCCCCCAGGGGTCTGTCTCTACTAGCGGGGCATTGACTAGGAGGCTAATCACTAACCCCGGAGGCCGTGGGGGATATTCTACACTCAAACGGCCACAGTGTCTGGAAGGGTGCATGCAGCATAGGCCTAATCTATCGAAGGCGCTGGGACCACAGCAGAGGGAAGGAATGATCCCTACTGGCTTGCACGTGGGCTGCTCCTCGCTTGCGCCTCACTTGGACGTTCTAATCATGAGGCTGCCCACTCTTTTCCATGAAAGCTCTTGGTACTTCACCTCCAGAAACTTCAGTTGTCTTAAACCTACTAGATCCTACATGGCTCTTAATTCCTACAAATCTTTGGTTGCTTCCTACAGCCAGGAAGTCATCACGCCTTATTCCCCAGCCCACACCCCCATGAGCAGACGGGAAATCACACTTGTAAACAGTGCAAATGGGTTAGGATTTTTAAAGAAATACAAATTGAAAGCTGTTTCGATGACTTGATGAGGATGAATGTGCCAGAGGGACACACAGCCTCTCCCCACATTCATTCGCTCATTCGGTAAGCCTGCAGGGGACCCCTACGGTGTTCTGTGCCCCTTCAGAGGGAGGGGACTGTAGAGTCTACTGTTTAACATAGCAGGCCTGAGCCCCAGTCTTTTATCTGCAAGATGTCCCCGAACTGTGCTGGGACAAACCTGGCACAGGACTGTGATGATGGGGGAAATGAGACCAGAAAGAACCCCATCTTTGGGTCATGGGACAATGGGTGAATTTCATTTCCTTCTTAAAGCTCCTGACTTAACCTTAATTTAATATATATGTGGAGAGGGAGAGGGGTTGTGTTGCTTTTACAATTAGAAAGAACAAGAAAATTATTTTTCCTTCTGCAGTTTACATGAGGTGAAGTTTCTAACTCCATAACTGCTTCTTTCCTTCCCAGGAGAAGAGCAAGTTGACTTTGGTTACATCTGGGTAGAGGGGTGGGTAAGCAGGAAGTGAGGTGTGATTGCTTCCCAAATCTATAGGAATAAAGAGCCCTGGGAAAGAGAGATGGGAGGTCGGGAATCTGCAGTTTCTGGAGAGGAGACACAAAAATGTTTTTCGTGGAAATGATCAGGGACCATAAGAAACAAGGCTAAAATGCCCACATGAGGCCCAGCATGGACGGTGGGTATTCAGTCTAGGTGATTTTTCTTCTTTCCTCCCAGGTTAAGGATTTTTCTTGGGGGGGAAGGGTACAGTAAAGTGTGGAAGGGTGTGACCAGCAGTAAAGTAAGAAGATGGACTAGAGTGTGGGGCCATGGCAGAGCAGGTATCCAGCATGCGTGGGGATCTAGGCGTGATCCGCAGCATGGAATAAATAAAAAAAATCACCTGCCATGTAAATGGAAGCTAAGCAGCTATGACTGGATTGCCCACTGATGCGGCAATTTAAGACCCCTAGAAATTTCCCCAGCAGCCTCCCACTTCCTGGGAGAACTGGGCTTCCTGAGGGATGCACCTCAAGAACCAACTGGGTGGGTACTTCTCTGGAGGGCACTGGACCCTGACTGTCATGAGGAAGAAACAGGTGACATAGTTACTTAAAGATTCCAGCTGTGAAGTCCCATCATGGAACCCCGACTTCCTCCCAGGCCTTCATCCCTCCCTCATTTCTCTCCCACACCCTTGAGATAAAAACCAGAGACCAAAAATGCCATCTGGGTAGGGTTGCCAAATTTAGCAATAAAGATACGGGACACTCATTTCAAATTAATTTAAGATTAGCAACAACAAAAACCATTAGTGTGACCAGGTCCTGCACACATTTTGGAATATGTTCATATCGGGGCCCCCCCCCAAAAAAAGCTTACTTGAAACGAACCCATGAACCCAGGCATTGCCTATGTCATGTGACACCACTTTCCTAGGAAACACTGTCCCCAACTCTCATTGGGCAGTGTGCCTTCACGTCCTCAGAACTTGAGCCAAAGTTGTGTCAGAAATACAGGGCTCACAGACTGCAGAATTTTTAACCTGGTGGAATCATGTTCCTGTGCCCGGCATTCTCCGCCAAGGCTTCTAGATGCCCTAATCGCTGGGGCCAAACCCAGGGCGCCCTGAGTAGGTTAGAATCCAGGGCTTTGAGAAAGGAACAGCCCCAGAGTACCTGGTCTGCAGGGGCAGAGCCATGGCTCAGTGATTCTCAGCCCTTGCTGAGAACTGTGTTTCCATAGGAGCGCCGAAAAGCCCACTGTTTGGGCTGCACTCAGCGAATGACATCAGAACCTCTGGGCCTGGCTCCCAGCATCCAAGGCCCAGAGTACAAGCCAGGACTGAAATCTCAAGGAACCTCTTTGCATAAGTCTCTCCTTCTCTCCCTCTACCTCCCTCCCTGCCAGTGATCTTGTCATCTAGAGATGGAATTCATTCAGCTCTCATTTCCCCTATTATGTATTTGTGTGACCACTGTCCTGTGGCACTGGGACCAGGCACATCCCATCAATTAGTACACTCAGGGACAATTGGCAGGTAGAGAATTGAGATCCACATTTGCTAAATTACACTGGTGTTCAGTTCATCCCTTCCCCCAGGGGGCACAGAGCAAAACTGTACTAGGTGCCAAGGAGGCTTGCTGAAGGAGCCCAGGTTGTACCTTCTTGTAGTGATCCCCGTCTGAACCTCCCCCATTCTTACTCTGCCCATTGGTGGCTGGGTGGCCAGTTAAAAAAAACAAAACAAAACAAAAAACATTACCACCTCAGGGCCATGGCATTACAGACAGACAAGACTCTCAGAAATCTTTGGTTGTTAGTAACCAAAACATGCTTCAACTTCATTTTGAGAAAACAAAACAAAACAAACAAAAAATAAAAACAAAACCCAGAAATGATATCTCCTGGGAATTGTCTGTTTTCATGTCTGGTTCTCCTGTCACCTTTCATGGCTTTTTCCTCAGCCAGGCTCTCCTGTGGGGCAGAAGGCCACCAGCTCCTACAGTCCCCATGTCCTGTCTGCTTAACAAACCCAGAAGAGGGACAGCTGATTTTCTGACCCTCAAGATTTCCTTGGCCTCATCCATCTAGCTGGGCTCACATACCCATCTCTGGCTGGGGTTGGGGTGGTGATTGGCCAGGTTGGGGGATTCCTCCACCCACACTCCTCAGGTAATGGCAGTTGGGGTGGGAGAGTTCTCGCCAACAATCTGGGTGTAGGTCCTGGAAGGGGAGCAGATGCCAGGTAGCAAGAACAGCAGCTCTGTGTAGGCCTTGCAAAACATCACCTGGCTAGAACATGCACACACCCTTTGCTAATACAAAAGGTCCTTCAGGAGCTCTGTGGACACCGAAATCCCAAGAGACTCAAGTTCCTTATAGAAAATGGTGCGGTATTTGCACATGACCTGCACACACTCTCCTGTGTGTTTTAAATCATCTCTCCATGACTTGTAACACCTAATACAGTGTAGATTTCGTATAGATAACATCTCCAAATGTTCAGATATGATCTTTGGAAGGGTTTCTATCAATGGCTGGCCGATGCCAAGGTAACTGTAACAGTCACTGGTTGATGTCTTCTAGAACCCTGGGATGCAGGAAACCACACCATCTTCATTTGCAGGCTCACCCTGGATAATGAAATTGGCTGAGATCACACAACAGCCGGTGGTTCTAGAGTTGGGGTTGGATTATCAGTGTTAGGATAGAAGGGTTTGAGAAGAACTTGAACTTTCCCATCGGAATGCAGGCTTAGAGAGCAGAGACCCTCAGCTGCAGTTGAGGACACTCAGAGCAGGGGAGTGGGGCAGAGACTTGTCAAGGTCACCAGTTGACTAAGGGTCTTGGGTAGGTTGGCCCAAGACCCAGAGATGCCTCAGTGGAGGGCTAATGTGCATCCACACGAAGCAGGGAGGGAAGCTACAGCTGACTTTATACAGAGCTCAGGACAGAGCAGCCCAGGACCAGGGCTGAGCAGTTAGCATTCTCTTTCCAAATAGGGTCCACCAGTCAGTAGCTGCTCTCTCCACCAACAGCATGACACCTGAGGGCTGTCCACTCCCAGTCTGGAGCAAGGCCTGCATTCTGGCTGCCAGCATGTCCTACTAAGGGCTCCTAAGGCCTGCTAACCATCAAATGTCTAGCACCTTTCTGCCTACTTGCTCCTTTCCATGGGCTGTGAAGAGGTGGGGAAACTGAGCTCATAGTCAGAACCAGCTAAGCCCAACTGGGGTCTGTCTCCCCAGTGTAGACTGGGTATCTATAGACTTTGGAGCCTGGAGTCTAATTTCTGGGGCCCTTGGCTATGAGATCTTGAGTATTCACTCTGGCTTCCACTTAAGCGTGCAGAGGAACGTGGGGCAATTAGCCTCCTTCCTCATCTTGCTGTGCATGCTCATCAGGGCCACGTGGGTCTGAAAGCAAGTTACAGGGTAGAAGCTTAGCAGTCCTGATTTACTAAGTTGGCCTGGCTGAACTCTTGATATTTCCTTTCCATTCTTTAATATTATTTCAAATCTTTAAAAATTTATCATCAAAGAGGAGGGAGGGAGGGAAAGAATGGGCGTGCCAGGGCCTTCTGCCTCTGCAAACCAATTCCAGATGCATGCGCCACTTTGTGCATCTGGCTTTATGTGGACACTGGAGAGTTGAACCCCGGGCCTTCAGACTTTGTAAGCAAGCATCTTTAACCGCTTAGTCTATCTCCCATCCCAGCTGTATTTTTATTTTATCAAAATAGTGTCTAGAACATTGTTGCAGTCAGCTAAGTTGCTGTGCAGAAAGAACCCAAGCAAAAGCAGCTTATAGAGGAATGGGTTTGTTTGGCTTATGGACTCAAGGGGAGACTCCATCCTGGCAGGGAAAATGATGGTATGAGCAGAGGGGTGGACATCACCTCTGCCACAGCACTGGAAACAGCGGCAGGAAGGTGTGCCAAACTCTGGCAAGGGGAAGCTGGCTTATAACCCCATAAGCCCGCCCCAACAACACAGCTCTAATGAGGTTCTAATTCCCGAATTGCCATCAGCTGAGGATCGATCTATCAGAACACATTCATTTGTTTGTGGGGGACACCTGGATCAAACCATGACAAACATGTTATAACATTAAGAATTATTCAAAAATGTTTTCATGACTGACTTTGAAAAGATTTCCCCTGAGTTTTCTGTCAAATGAGTCCATTTCTTGCAGACTTTACTCATTCTGTGCTTATGCAGATCTTTCTGGGCCCAGGCACTGTGGGCTGCACACTGGGCAGGGAGGGCAGGCGGGGGTCCTGCCTGCTCTCAGAGGCAGTGTGTTGAAGAGCCAGAAGTCTGGATCAGACAGCCTGGGTTCCATGTCAGGTCCTGTCCTAGACCCTGAGCAGTCACAAAGCTGCTGCGAATATTCAGTGAGAACACATGAAAGGTGCTCATGCTTGGTTCACAAATACAGGGTTTGTCATTGAAGCGTATGTTCTCATCAGGGAAACAAAAGATCTTTCAACGTCCTTTAAATGTACGAAAACTTCTGGAGGGAGAGAGGGACGAAAGGGGTTTGAAGAAGGGAGGCAGAGAAAAGGACTGAGGTAAGGAGAAGGTCGGAGGAGAGAGGGAAGAGGAAAAAATGGAAAGAAGTCAGGCATGGTGAACCAAGCATGGAAACTCAGCACTTGGGAGGAGCTGAAGCAGGAGAATCAGGACCTCCCAATCAGCAGAATGAGGGAAGGAAAAGGAAGCAAGCAGGGGGAGAGAGAAAGGCCCCTCTGGGCTGGGGAGGTGGCTCAGTGGTTAAAGGTTCTTGCTTGCAAAGCCTACCAGCCTGGGTTTGATTCCCCAGTACCTACTAAAGCCGGATGTATAAAGTGACACATGTGTCTGGAGTTAGAAGGGACAACATGTCCATTCATATTCATTTTCTCGCTTTTAAAAGAAGTCTCCGTACCTGCTGGTCCCTAGGCTCTCCAAGCTTCTAAGCTGTAACAGAGCAGAGGGGTTCTGGGGTCTGGAGTTTGGAGATGGGACTGGAGATGGGTCTGGGGTGTCAACTGAGCCCCCTCTGTCTGCGCAGAGAGCACCTTCGCGGACACATTGACGCCCGCGCGCCTGGGCCAGGCCCGCTTCAGCGCCTGCCCGCCGCCCGCCAGCCACGATGCGGCCAACTTCGACAACAACGAGCTGGAGAACAACCAGGTGGTGGCCAAGCTGGGTCACCTGGCGCTGGGTCGCGCCTCCGCCCCGGGGCCGCCTCCCCCGGACACCACCGCCACCGCCGCCGCCGCCGCCGCCGTGGCCACCGCCATCCCGTGCGGACCCCGCGAGCGACCCCGGCCCGCGTCGTCACCCGCACTGCTCGAGGCCGATCTGCGCTTCCACGCCACGCGCGGACCCGACGTGAGCCTGTCGGCCGACCGCAAGATGGCCTGCGCGCCCCGGCCCGACGGCGGCCGCACCCTGGTCTTCTCCGAGCGCCCGCTGCGCCCCGGGGAGAGCCTCTTCGTGGAGGTGGGGCGCCCGGGGCTGGCGGTCCCCGGGGCGCTGGCCTTCGGCATCACGTCGTGTGACCCGGGCGCGCTGAGACCCTCCGAGCTCCCCGCCGAGCCCGACGCGCTCCTGGATCGCAAGGAGTACTGGGTGGTGGCGCGCGCCGGGCCGGTCCCCAGCGGAGGCGATGCGCTCAGCTTCACCCTGAAGCCCGGAGGCGACGTGCTGCTGGCGGTCAACGGGCGACCGCGAGGACGCCTGCTGTGCGTGGACACCACGCAGGCTCTCTGGGCCTTCTTTGCTGTGCGCGGTGGCGCCGCTGGCCAGCTGCGTCTCCTGGGTGAGTTCCTCCTGTCCCTGCCCTCCTCCCCCAGCCCTGCCTAAAGCATCTGTCATGTCACCCAGCCACCTACCCCAGAGTTCCTCAGTAGGTCCCCGTGCTCCCCAAGAAGATGCCCTGGGGCTCCATCTACCACGCTAAAGCACCCACCTAGACGGAGGTCACTGGCTGGTGTCAGGGCCTGGCAGTCAGTACTCATTAAAGTGGTAGGTGTGGTTTTTATCAGCCTTGCTGCCATGACAGTTTCCTATGGTATGATGTCCTAGCTACGCCATTGGAATTTTAAAAAAGCACATGAAGCGTGCAGACAAAGGAAATGCAACCAGAGATTCATGAAGGCTTGTGACATCCTGCTTTGAGATGAGTCTTATGCTTGCGCATACCATCCACGGACAGAGATCCTTGAGTGTGGAGAACACACTCCATATTGACTAGACTCACAGTCAGGGATCTTGCAAGTGGCAAACCCCGAGTCTATGTGCCCTGAGCAGAAAGGGAACCTTGTCTTGTGAGCACACATAACTCAGAAGTCTGGGACTGCCTTGAATGGATTCACGAAGGCTGGATCAAAGCATAGAAAGGATGTCATGAGTACATCCCTGTGTTGGCTTCACCTCGGGCAGGGCCTTGCCATTGGGTGGCTCCTCCCATGCCAGGCTCACCTCTCGGTGGCACGATTCCTCCCTTTCCCAACAGTTCTAATGAACCACACTGGAATCAAGGAGTGGAAGTTCTTAATGGCCTGACCAGGACATGTGGAAACGAAGTAGGACCCCATAAGAACAATCCAAAGCTATTTCTTAAAAAACAAACAAAACCCCCCAACTTTTTATTGACAACTTCCATGCATACACACATATAGACAGTATGTCAAGATGACCTTCCCTTTCCCCTCCACAACCCTCCCTCCACTAGGTCCCTTTTTCTTTCCAACCAATCTTTCTTCTATTTCGATGTCATCATTTGCCCTCCTTATTATACAGGTCTTGTGTAGGTAGAATTGGCCACTGTGAGGTATTCAATGCCTCGACCACTATGTTTCTGGAAGATAGTATTGCAGAGCACTCCCTCCCCTTCCACGGTGCTTACATTCTCTCTTCCACGCCTTCTACAGTGGTTCCTGAGCCTGGGAGGGTGTGATAGAGACTCACTCAGTGTGACGCCCCTACCACACTCCACTGTCCCACAGTGGTTGCTGCTGTCTGAAAAGAGAAGCTTTAGATTGAAATTCTTTTCCTTCTTCTATGTCCCAAGGCCATTTCTGAAATAGGAGTGGAGACTGGGCAGGCACAGAGCAGAATCTCCCACACTTACATGAGTTCATCGTCCTTAGCAGAACCCTGGGAAGTCAACCCTGGGAGGTCACTCTCGTCTTCTCACTGGACAGATGGGGAAGCCAAGGTGCAGAGTGGTGAGCAAGCAGGGACAAGGAGGACCTTGTGGCTTCCCAGGGGCCTCACAGAGTCGCTCTGGTTCTTAGGTACCCTTCAGTCTAGTCCTGTCATCACAACTCCATCAGGGTCCTTCAGCGGCTCACAAGACGACAGCGATTCCGATATGACCTTCAGTGTTAACCAGTCTTCCTCGGCATCAGAATCATCGCTGGGTAAGCAAATGCCAACCCCATGGGGGGTAGGGGTTCCTGGGACCCTTCTTCCTCGGTGGCTTTGATGCTTGCCTGCTAAGCTGGCTGCATCCTCTCCTTCCTTCCCCCTGCTTGGACATCACAAGATCTGATCCCAAAGTGGCACTTTGTCTTTGCATTGGGTGGGATAGAAGGATAGGAAAAGCAATCCAGAGGGTAAAACAAAATTGGCATCTCTCCAAATGGTCTCCCACCCTTTCCACCGTGGAAGCTCTCGGGCTCTGGTGTTGCCCAACAGAGCCCACTAGAGACCCACGTCATGATGGCTGTCCTCTTTCCCTTTTGGCAGTGACGGCCCCCAGCTCCCCTCTGAGCCCCCCACTGTCCCCCGTCTTCTCTCCACTGGAGCCAGCTGGCAGCAGGAACGGCGAGTGCACAGTGTGCTTCGACGGCGAGGTGGACACGGTCATCTACACGTGTGGACACATGTGCCTCTGTCACAGCTGTGGCCTACGACTCCGGAGGCAAGCACGGGCCTGCTGTCCCATCTGCCGGCGGCCCATTAAGGATGTCATAAAGATCTACAGGCCGTAGCTGGGCAGTTGGCTTGGCCAAAGCAAGGTCACCTTTCTGAAACCCCTACTGGGTGGGCAACATCATGGCCACCAGGGGCAGGAGCCATGTCTCGCCTGCCATTCTGAGGTGATGAGCAAGGCTGGACAGTGTGGAGTTAAGGCCTCTGGGCCTGAGCTCAGGCAAAGGGTTGCTTCTGGCTCAAAAAATGCTTTGCCCCAAAAGCTCTTTGTAAGAGCCAGTCAGGAACTGCCTGGCAGATCGCCCACCCCTTGGTGACCTTCAGCTGAGAATGGGCACCTTCTGTCTGTGCAATGCTTCTTTCCAGGTTGGGTTGAGTGTGCGTGGGGCTGGGGAAGGAGCGTGAAGAGAATGAATGAGAGAGAGCGCATGGGTATTTTCTGCAGAGACCTGTCTCCTGGAGGGTATTTAACACTATGGGATGTGCAATCTGGGGCCCAAAGGTCAGTGTGACGATTGTCCACTTTCTGGGGAAGTCATTTTCTGGGATGAGCTGGCTTTGAATGTATGTAGCCCAAACCTACACAGAACTCCATCAATGGTATAGAAAGATTCAGATTTCTTAAGGGGAGACAATAGGAACCATTGTTTACAGGTGGGGAAGGTGGGCGGAGAACATCAGAGAACAAGTCACTTGTCACTTCTGACTCATGTTTAGAAGTGCATATTTATGGCAGCCGAGACCAGGTGTCCCAAGCCGGTATCTTAGACTCCTTCACCCCCAGCCAGTGTACTGCCTCACCCCTCCTCTGCTCCATCCCATACACTTTTGGCTTTTGACCTCCTGTCTCCTGGAGTCTCCTCCTGGGGGAGCAGAGAGGTATAGAGGCAGGTGACACTCTTGGACTTGGAAACGCCTCAAGGGGGCATGAATGGCACTCTACACTGCTTGTGGAATTAAGAGGGGCTGGGGGCATGGCGGCTGGCAGAAGCCAGAGACTTCCTACCTGGTCCTCCTCGTCTTGGTCCACATCTCACTTGTCTGCAGATTGCTACGGTGTTAACTAATAAGCCTGTTAGCTAGTCATGAGGCACTGACCGAAATGCTTTCATTAGGACTCTCCTCTTTCCTGACTGTTTGCCTGGCTCTGTCCCCTCCCCTCCACTCAGCCAGGCCCAAGTCTGCAGTCCCTCCCTCCCCCCAGATCTCAGGGCTAATCTGCTGGCCAGGCTCACTCTTTTCTAAGAGCCCCTAGTTCCTGGCTCTGCCTGTCCTGAGCCGTACCTTTGGGGAAGTTCCCTGGCCTCTCTTTCTCCTGCTTGGAAGCCTGTGGCAGAGCCCTTCGGGAACTCTTGGGAGGGCCTGCACAAGATTTGTAAAAGCTCAAGGCGCCCTGCCTAGTACGGGCTTTTCTTTCTACCATCAATCCAGCCATCTCTTGCTTTGGGGGCTGGGAGGACAGACCCCCTTGACAGCAGCCCCTCAGCCCTGACAGCTCCCTTGGGAGGCTGGAGCTCTTGGGCCCACATTACTTGTCTGGCTGTGAGTGTAGGGGTTTCAGAAGCTCCTCTTCTCCCCAACAAGAGCCCGAGAGTGCTGATTTTCCCTGGGGAACTTACCTGTTGTAGATGTATCTTTTGAGGAGCTGTGTGAACCCCCCTGTTTACCTAGGTAAGAGTCTGAGAATCAGACAGTCCTGGGTGTACAGTTGAATTTTCTCAGTGGGAGCCTTTGGCTTCCCTGTGTGCTGGGTGTGGGCAGAGCCACCTTGTCACCTGTCACAGTGACTGTGACTCTCCAGGCAGCCATGCTACTGACTGGATCGAGATACAGTCATCAGCACTGTGGTCTCAGTGCCCCCCCCCCATAAGCCATCTCCTCTTTCTGCCTCTTGCCCTCCTGGCTGCCCCTTGAATTGCACCAGGGGACACTCAGCCACCACCAGGGACATAGTGACTGAGCTCCTGGTAACCTGTTACCTGGGTAGAAAGAACCCGAGCCTGTTTAACCTGCTCTGCAGTCACTATAAATAGATTCCCTGTTCTTCAGAGGAGCGAAGTGGGTATTTATGTCTAAAATTCAGGCATTTACTGATGCTCTGCTTAATGGAGTCAGGGCTGATGGCCATCTCAACAAGGGGTGCAAGAGAAGAAGCCAGTGTCCTCTCTTTAGGCCTACTGTGTGCCTTGGCATGGAGCTAGAGAGGGACCTTCATATATCAACCCTGTGTAAGTCTTTATGCCATATCGAGTCCCAGGTAAGACCATTATGGCCAGGAGGCATGTCCCGTCTGTGGACCATTGCGAAAGCCCATCCGCCTTAGCTGTGAGATGCCAGGCCTTATGGCATCCCAGTTGGAGCTTCAGCTGGGAAATGACACACACACACACACACACACACACACACACACACACACACACACACACTTCTAAAGTGTTCCTATGTGGCCGGTGAGAGCTGAGGTCTTGTGTGTGCAGGGTCATACAACAGGCAATGGAGGGCTAGAATTCAAGCCTGTCATGTACTGACCAGGTCACTGCACCCCACTGCCTGCCCTGGTTCTCAGCAGGCTCCAAGCTGCCTGAGTCTTTTGCCCAGAGCCCACCTGGAGATCCCAGGCATCTGTATTTGTCTAGAAGGTTCCAGGTAGCAGCTCCTCAGCTGCCCACACTGGAGAGTGACAAGTGTCCTTTAAGGCTCATGTGGCCATTTTCTACTTGTTCCCAGTGAGCTGAGGTCTTGTAGCCTAAGGTCTTCATATGGGCCCGCCCTGGGAAGTGGCCCAAGGGCTCGGGCCACACCTTTCTAGGACCTCATGGCTAGCTACCCTGCTCTCAGGCAGCACCCCAGCCTTCCAGGATTTCAGGCTCATTGCCCATTGGGTGCCTCATGAGCCCAGCAGCCAAGAGCAGGATGTAGGAGGTCAGGTGACAGCCCGTTTATGGCAGCCCTGTCCCTGTCCAGTTAGAACCTCCTAGAAAACAGCTGTTTCCCAGGCAAAATGGGCCCCTCCTCCTACTGCTTTCCCAGGGCAGACAGCCTTGGGACTTAGCTACTTAGGCCTTGTCCCCATCTGAGCTGTGACAAGCTTGAGATCCATGCATCAGCGTGGTCTCTGCTCCACGGACTGGGACAAAGACAAGCCTGCCAGGAATGCGCAGCCCACAGGGAGGTGGTTAGATTGTAAGCTAATGTGACTCCCGCTCTGGAGTCAGGTCCTATGCTAGCACATGGTAGGTACTCAACAGAGGACTGCAGACTAGAACAGAAGCCAGGTTGAGCTGTCCGAGGTTTGGTCAAACAGTACCAAAGTCATTCAGCAAACATTAGGTGAGTGCTCACCTGAGGATGAGAGAGGGTGTGCTCTGCTCTGATGCCAGGGTGGGATCACTAAGAAGGTGTAAGACATAGGGACACATGGCTTTCTTGAACATTCTGTGACCCTGGATCCATCTAAGTAAGTGCCCACCGAGTCTCCCACACTCACATTAGATTACGTAGGGTCCTTTGTGGTCACTGAGCTCTGGCCTAAGGTGATGACTGCACTGGTCAATGATCACTTTCAGTTCTTACAGGGAGTTCCTGGGGAGATGACCTACCTGCTTCTTCCAGTCACTGGTGACTGTCCCCCATACTCATGAGAGCCCCAAGATCCGATTGACAATGACATTGTGCAATGAGAGGCAATAACCTCCCACCACTCTATCCATCCCATCCTGGCAGGGGTCCACAGTCTCAGGAACATGTGGCCTCTGGCGTTTCTCACTGTCTTATCCAAACCCCTAATGAAAGGACCTGTGTGACAATCTGTCTGTGCCTTATGAAAGGGTTTGTGCACTTTTTCTCCTTTTAAAAGCAACTTTTCAAAGTGGACAAGGTGGGGTTCTAGAAACCCCTGAGGAATCGCTGAATCCTCTTCCCATTGTTTCTGCTGGAGTGATGAGAGTGTCCTCCCTCACCCCATGCCCCACCACCTATGTACAGACCTTTGGAAACATGTCTGTCGTTCTGACTTTTCTGATCCAATACTGTGACTCTCCAATACCACCTAGTTTTAAAGCCTGGGGAGTGGGTTGGGAAGGGTTTGCACTGGTCTTTGTGTGTGTTCTGATATTTGTCTGTTTTTATCTGTTTTATATTAACAGTAACTTTCCTGTTTGAAAAACAAATACAATTTTGGCTTGATGTAAAAAAAAAAGTCTCTGGAGAACTCAATTTTGAAAATCATACAGGTGCCGGGCGTGGTGGCGCACACCTTTAATCCCAGCATTCTGGAGGCAGAGGTAGGGGGATCGCCATGAGTTTGAGGCCAGTCTGGAACTACAGAGTGAGTGCCAGGTGAGCCTGTGTGACAGTAAGACCCTTCCTCAAAAAAATAAAAGAAACAAAATAAAAAATAAAACAAAGTAAAACAAAACAAAATCATACTGGCATGTAATATTGGAAGTGACGTGAATAACACAATGTCTGTAGAGTGTTGACAACCTTTAGTCCGTTTGCCAAATAACTCAGTTCTGACAGAATAGTGCAAGGAAATCGTGTGTGTGTGTGTGTGTGTGTGTGTGTGTGTGTGTGTGTGTGTGCGGTGTGCAAAGACCACATGATAGTTATAGGCACATGTGGCCATGCCCAGCTGTTTACATGGTTGCCAGGGGGTCAGACTCACGGCAAGTAAGGTCCTCTCGGGACCCCAAGCTCTTACTCATGCAGCCCTCTTCCCAGCCTGGAAGTCCTTATAAATTGAGGATGAGCTCTTAGATAAAAATGTTGGTTACAGCATGAGTTAGGCTAGCAGGAAGCTAAGCACTCCTCATGATTAGCAAACAGGGTATGCTCCCCCCAACCCTCCATCACGAGTGACAGAAAAAACCAGCTTGGGCAGGTTTAGAGAAGAGTAGACCGAAAGAACCTAGGTGTGGCATAGCAGAGCTGGCTTTCTGTGGTTCAGGGATTTGAAACACTACATGGGCTTTGGTCTCTGCCCCCTGTTCTGTCCTTCTTGGTCTCACCCATCCCCAGGCAGGCTCTTGAGACTGTCTGCAGGTCCAGCCTAGATCCTGCCTTTAAAAAATTTATTTATTTATTTATTTGCAAGTAGAGATACACACACACACACACACACACACACACAGAGAGAGAGAGAGAGAGAGAGAGAGAGAGAGAGAGAGAGAGAGAGAGAGAGAATGAATTATGTATGGGCACACCAGGGCCTCCAGCCACTGCCAATGAATTTCAGAGGCAGGCATCACTTTGTGCTTCTGTATGTGGGTACTGGGGAATCGAACCCAGGTTGTTAGGCTTTACAGGCAAGCGCCTTAACTGCTGAGCCATCTCTCTAGCCCCAGATCATGGCCTGCATCTTATACTACCAGCCCTTCCTGATGAACCCCTAACACCAGGGAAATATGGCTGTGATTGGCCAGGCCTAGGATGTACGCCTTCCTACATCCAACAGCAGCCCTCTCCTGAATTCCACAGACTGGAATGGGTAATCTTTTCTCCCAAAGAAAAATCTGAACAATGAATGGGGCATGTTGGGCAGACAAAACAACAGATACCTCTGAAGAAAAAGGCTGGATACACCATGGGAGAAACAGTATTATGGAGCTATAGCTATAGCCTGACCGTGACCCTTGGATGAGACTTCGTTTTGCTGTGCCTCAGTTTCCTCATTTGTAAGCAAAGTCATGCTGGCTCCTGGTTTTAGGGTGGGTGTGAGCTACCACTGTGATACTGCTGGACACGTGTTAGACACTCACAAGAGACAATGACTGCCAGAAAAGTTTATAATGGAGGCATGTTTATGTTAGAAAATGATGGGGGCTGGAGAGATGGTTCAGTGGTTAAAGGCACTTGCTTGCAAAGCCTGACCGTCCAGGTTTGATTCTCCAGTACCCACATAAAGCCAGATTCACAAAGTGCACATGCATCTAGAGTTCCTTTTTGGTGGCAGGAGGTCCTGGTGAACTCATGCTCACTTTCTGTCTCTCTCAGATAAACAAAAAAATATATATTTTTTAAATGATGGGAACAGAGGCAGGCAGATCACCACATCAAGGCTACCCTGGTATGCATAGAACGTTCCAGGCCAGCCATAGAAAATCAAGATATAAAAACACATCTGGTCTGACCCAGAGGATGCAAGCAGCCTGCCTGTGTCTGGAGACCACCATGGAAAAGTGACGCTATGCATGCTGGTCCTGACTGATAGCATTAGTGAGACCCCTCTGTGGTTTCCACATTTTCCTATAATGACAAGTATGAACTTCCATTTAAACTTGTGACTGGAAAGAAAAACATCTCACTACTCTGCAAAACCGGAAGAGAACAGCTGGCCCCAGCTGGAATTTGTCAGGAATTCCCAGGCCAATGGTCTGCATTCAGTCATGGTAGAGATAAGGCCAGGCCAGGCTGGCCTGCTCCATAGGCCTTCCTGCAGGCCAGGGCCAGGGTTTAGGGTCCAGATGACTGGTGGAGTTTGCAGACACACCAGCAATGGGATGGAGAAGGTGAGGGAACCACCTGCTCTTCCTGGATTGTCAAAACAGCTGGGCTTGGGCTGGAGAGATGGCTCAGCGGTTAAGGCACTTGCCTCCAGTGCCTAAGGCCCCGGGTTCAATTCCCCAGGACCCACATAAGCCAGACCCACAAGGTGGTGGCCCTGGTGCGCTCTCTCTCTCTCTCTCTCTCTCTCTCTCTCTCTCTCTCTCTCTCTCTCTCTCTCTCTCTCTCTCTCCCCTTGAAAATAAATAAAGAAAATAAAGAAAAAAAAATTTAAAACAGCTGGGCTTGTGACACTGGCTGCTGGGAGTTGGGAGAAGAGAAACGAAGTGGCGTTTCTCATGCATTCTCAACAGCAAATCTTCACAAAGTTCTCATTTGCAGATGAAGAAACCAAGAGGTCCTGAGAGAGAAGTGGTGTTGGGCCCAAGGTTAGAGACACATTTCGCTGTTCCTTCAGACTTAATACCACCTGTTTCTTTGGGCCATTTACATAGATGTCATCTGATACTCAGAACATTTTTTTTTCAGAACATTTTAATAAAGAAAAAAAGTGACTACATTGATCTAGGTTCTTTGAGCCTGGATTACACAGTGAGACCCCCCCTCTCTAATACCTATGTATATATGGAGGGAGGGAAGGAGGGAGGGAAACCCCAACCTCAAGACAAAATGAAAGGAGGCAGAAGCGATTGACTAACACTACTGAAGTGGCCAGTTCTCACTGGCTTTGGAATGGCTGGCTCCAGGTGCCTCACGTGACGTCATCACGCACCTGCTCATCTCCGTGTCTACTTTCCTCTAGGTTGGTGTTGCTCTCAGGTAGGGTCTACCTTTGTGGTAACCAAGAAGACCCTGGTCTCCTAACTTACATCACGACAGTTTAGTACTGAAGTTCCAGGAAAAGCCCCAGGGTTGCGTTTCCTTTGACACCATGGACCATAAATCCAATCCCTGAACCAACCTCTGTCACATGTACACAGCTGCAAAACCAAGTTAGACATGGCCCCTGTCCTCAAAAGCCAACACACCTGGAGGGGAAGGCAGACCCATAAATACAAGTGTTTAGACCCATGCAGGTCTAAGGATGCTGGGACAGATTCATGGTATAAAAGCCATGGATCATTCAGTGACGTAATTAGTGTCTTTATTTCTCACGGCTATGTACATTTCTCTCTGGCCTCACCCATTTCTCCTCTAGTACATTGGTGTGCAAAGTCAGTGTCCTGGGCTCCACCTGTCGGCCTGCAGCGGAGCCAGCCGCAGAGGAGTTTGCCTGTAGGATGAGTACACAGGCTTCTCTTTCTTTCATCCCCTGGGGTCCTGCAGAGTGACAGATAGTCATAACAGGTCATGTACTGAGAGCGTTGACTAGGCATGAAAGACGTCCAGAGCATCCTCAGGTCCTCACAGAGACTCTCTGAAGTAGCCCCTCTCCCATCATCACTTTGAGTCTTTGAGCCTTTGAGCCAAGACTTACATTCAGTGACCACCCTACACTGTACAGCCTCTCAAGACCAAAGGATTGCTTCTCTGGGTTTATGATGAATCACGGGCATGTAGGTTCAGTGGTTTCCAAGGGCAGATAGGCCTGGACCATTGGCACCTGGGATTTCATCAAAAATCACCCCTTGCAGGTAGTTTAGCCCCTTATTCTGTTGTAGAACTACTCAGTGACAAACAGACAAAGCCTTCGCAGCAAGAGGAGAGGGGAGTTTTAATTTGCATCTGGCCCGGGGTCCAAGCTTGGAGAAGTCTTGGCCAGAACCCCAGTTCCAAAGAGATTTTATAGTAGGGCACAGAGATGTGTACTGACATTAGCCATGTAAATTACAAGCACCTAGCAACTCACACTTTTACAATGGGTTCCAGGAAGTTCAGATAATCCTTCCCAGGTATCCTCCAGCCTCATCTTTTCCTAACTTCCTTATCACAGTTAAAGCAAATCCTTCTTTTGTCTCACAGAACTTCAAAGCTATGGTCTCTCACCTCATGCTATGCTGGCTATCTGAGGCCAACAAATGTCTGTAGAATGTAACAATGAATATAGGGGAGGGGGCAGTGAGCACACACTCATTTTGCTATAATAATTCCAGCTGAAGAAAGGGAGGCTCAGGGAGGCTGATGGCTGCCTGAATCTTGTGCTTTTGAGCTGTGCAGAAGAATTGGACCCATGGTTTATCTGGGGATAAATCTCCTGTAGAGAGAGGAAGAGGAAGAGGAGGGAGAAAGGGGAAGAAGAAAAAGGACCCCAAACTCTTAGTGTGTAGGGGGCAGAGAGCAGGGGCTGGCTGCCCTGTGCCAGTGTGCCCTCCCAAGGACCAGGGGTCTCGTCTCTGTTCCCTGCAGCCTCAGCTGGCTCCTGGAAGCTGCCTTTGGCTCCCATACAGGGATGTGGAGAACACGAGTATTCCAGGCATCCAGCTATGGGAACAGAACCTGACCTTGGCTGCTAAATTGCACCAGGAAGAAGCTTCCAGAAGCCTGGAGGGGTGGCAGCTTGGACCCCTTCCTCTGCCTGCTGTTCCAGCTCTGGCCTGCCCAGGCCTAGAACTTTCTCTAAGTTTGAGCCCGAGTCCCCTCCTGCCTTCCCCCTTCCTCCTCACCAATCTGCCCAGCAAAGGCCCTGGGTAGACAGAGGGTTGACTCTGGAGTCCCCAGATAAGCTCTGCCTTCCCTCCTCCTCACAGTAGGGTTTGGACTCCCAAGGGGCCCTCATTGCTCTCCCTGTGACTGTGCCCTGGAGCAGTTCTGTGAGGAGGCTCGTCTGTTCACCTCTAGATGGGCTCCTGGCGTCCTGGTGCCTCAGCCAGGTCAGGATCTAGTGGATAAAGGTCCCTCCAACTGACACAGATGGGTGCAGGCTTGCCTCTGGGTGGGGGCAACTCTGAACAAGTGGCTTCCCTCAGCACCTGGATCTCTGAGGTGGTGTCTGCCACCTCATGGGTTACGTGGATGAAATGTGTCAGGGAGTCAGTGAGAAGCTGTCATTCAGCCTATTCTCAGTCCAGGGGTCCCCTTGCTCCTCAGCTGCCCTTTCCATGGTTTCTTTCAGATGCCTGCAGATAACCTCAGTCTGAATATGCAGTAAAATGGATCATTCAGCTAATAACATGTTAAGTTTTAACCTTAGCATTCTTCTGAGTGGCTTGATGACATCTTGCACACACACACACACACACACACACACACACACACACACACACACATACACTCAGTGGGTCCACTGTCTGTCCAGCATATCCATGCTGTGTGTACTACCCAGCCTCTGGTCACTGAGCATTCGTCTGGGTCATCAACTCCTTAGTTGTGATCGTGCAGGATTCGAGCTTGAGTACTTCATAATGACCCCAAATACAAGGCCAGTTCAGTGAGAGGCAGAAGAGGGGAAGCGGGGCACCATGGAAGAGGAGTTGCAGGGTGGGGAGTCAGCATATAGCGCGGACCCTTGGATATGGGTCCATGGAAGGTCATGAATCAAGAGGAGACAGCTCCTCGGTTGAGGCACTTGCTTGCAAAGCATAACAGCCTGGATTCGATTCCCCATCACCCACGTAAAGCCATATGCACAAAGTAGTGCATGCATCTGGAGTTCATTTGCAGTGGCTAAAAGCCCTGGTTCACCCATTTTTCTCTCTGTCTCTCTCTCTCCTTGCAAGTTAATTAATTAACAAGAGGAGTGGAGTATGCAATTACTGACTACCACAACCCACCTTGTCTCCCCTCAGCCCATATCTACCCCTGTCTCAGCAGGGGGTGTCTCTGCCCACCACAACCTTCTGGGCCTCCCTTCAGCAAAATCTTGGTGGCTGGCTCCCAGTGGGGTGTCTACCACACAGCAGAACCTGCTACTTCTTTTTTTTTAATCTCTACCCACCTCCCCCTGACATGGAGCATCCTTCCCCCACAAACCATGAACATGGGGGTGCTGAGATGTAGGGGTTTTCAAGGCTGCCTCTGAGCTTTCCCTGGCCCCTGGCCCCTTGCTTGTTTTGGCTCCCTGTCAAGAATGCTTGTCCAGGCTTGGGAGGCTGACCTCTGACTCCGGAGGGAAAGTCACACTTTTGCTCAACTCCCAGAAGCAGCCTTGCATTCCAGGAGAGGCGTGGGAAGGGCCAGGCCTTCCTCAGCTCAGTAAGTGGAGAGCTGCCTGCAGCCCAGCCATCACCCACAGCCTCTAAAGTTAGCCCACACCCATTTTGGGACCCCCCTGGGAGACTAGCTCAGGGAAGGAGCCACACTCTGGGGGAAAACTTCCATTGTCCGCACAGGGCATCACCAACCTTCCGTACCTAGCCTGTCCAGCCGTTCCCTGTCTCGCTCCCATGTCCCTCTCCCCTCCACAAAGGGTCTGAGATTGGTCCTTCCTCTGCCACTGTCCTCTGCCAGGTAGGCCCACTCCAGGGTCATACTTCCTGGCCACCTTGTCATCTTCACACTACGATTGTTTCAGCTGCTGAGGTCCTATTACAAAAGGCCCAGGGTAGTGGAGCCATCCCTGAGGCTTAGGAGAGCCTGGCGTTGGTGGGGGGAGGACAGCTGTGAGCCCACAGAGAGACAGAGCTCCCACTGCCAAACAGAGTGTGGTGTCGGAGGGGCTGAGGTGGGGACAATGGTCCTGGTTGGCATTCTCGGACCACACCGGGCTTTGTGTCTCTCAGAGACTCCCAGGCACATCTGGCTGGTGACTTGAGCAGGTCTCCCCCGCTGGGTGATGCCAGGTAAGCTCTCTTACCCACAAGACAGCCCTTTCCACAGCCTCATAGGAAAGCAATGAACTTGAAGTTGGGAGGAGACAGATGTTCTGGCTGGCCAGGTGTTGCTAATTTCCTTCCAGAAGTTGTGATGTCATCCCTCTCTTGAAGCCATAGTGAGATTCAACAAAGACATGTGTATTAGTTGGAATGGGAAATGTCCCCCATAGCCTCCTGTGTTTGTGACTAACCTCATACTC
The DNA here is from genome assembly GCA_004024765.1 of Zapus hudsonius. Classification (NCBI taxonomy): domain Eukaryota; kingdom Metazoa; phylum Chordata; class Mammalia; order Rodentia; family Dipodidae; genus Zapus; species Zapus hudsonius. Next base: position 566 of record PVHP010014158.1, on the reverse strand, counting down.
ACTCCTTACCTGGTGAAGCCTTGGGGAGTGTCATGGTTTGATACAGGTGTCCCCCACAAACAAATGAATGTGTTCTGATAGATCGGTCCTCAGCTGATGGCAGTTTGGGTTTTACAACCTCGATGAAGCTGTGTTGTCAGGGGCGGGCTTATGGGGTTATAAGCCAGCTTCCCCTTGCCAGAGTTTGGCACACCCTCCTGCCGCTGTTTGCAGTGCTGTGGCAGAGGTGATGTCCAGCCCTCTGCTCATGCCATCGTTTTCCCTGCCAGAATGGAGTCTCCCCTCGAGTCCGTAAGCCTAATAAACCCATTCCTCTACAAGCCGCTTTTGCTTGGGTTCTCTCTGCGCAGCAACTAGAAAGCTGACTGCAACAGTTTTGGTACCAGGATGTGGGGTCATCTGTTGCTGCTGGAACCCTGATCTTGTGGCTTTGGTCTTCTGGAAGTGATCAGGAGGAATGTGGAAAGATTTGAAATCTTGGCCTAAGAGATGCCTCGCAGTGTTGTGAGTACAGCTTCATGGATCATTCTGGTCAGAGTTGAAAGACCTGAATGTAATGAGAACTA
>PVHP010014157.1:0-39680 GCA_004024765.1 Zapus hudsonius | reverse complement strand
GGGCTGAAGAGATGGCTTAGCGGCTGAGTAGTTTGCCTGCAATGCAGAAGGACCAGAGTTCGATTCCCCAGTGCCCATATACAGCCAGATGCACAAGAGGGCGCATGTGTCTGGAGTTCATTTGCAGTGGCTTGGAGGCCCTGGTGCGCCCATATTCTCTGTCTGCTTCTCTCTCTCTCTCTCTCTCTCTCTCTCTCTCTCTCTCTCTCTCTCTCTCTCTCTCTCTCTCTCTTCCCTCTCTCTCTCAAATAAATAAATAAAATATTTAAAAAAAAATAAGGTTGAGAGTGACTGAGGAGCCAGGGCAGTGGCTCCTACCTATAATTGAAGCACTCTGGGGGCAAAGATAGGAGAATCACTGTGAGTTCAAGGCAAGCTTGGGCTACAGAATGAGTTGGAGGTCAGCCTTCACTAGATATCCTGCTTCCAATAAATAGATAAATAAAATTTTCAAAGAACAAAGAGGGATTAAGTAAAGCATACGACATTGACGAGGGTGTCCATACACACATGCACACATGTGCATCATGTGCATGAATATGTACACTACCTACAAACACACACACACACATACACACAAGGAAAAAAACCCAAGACATTAATTTCTCTTGGTTCTGGACACAGGGAAGTCCAAATTAAGGCCCTAGTAGATATGGATTACAGAAACAGCTGGTTCTTGCTGTGTCCTTACACAATTTAGGAGTTGGGCAAAACAGTCACATTACAGCAATATACTTGAGTTACTTTTCTGTCTCTCTGATGGCAAAATTAGAAATAGTTTGCAGATAGGTTTCAATGAGGAGCAAGAGTACTTGGAGAAAGAGGGTGACTGGAACAGTAAGCAGTTGGCATCAGAGAATAGCAGGAGAAGATTTACATTCCAGAACAGCATCGCTTTAGGTAATGCAGGAGGGCATGGTATTACAGGGCTATGCCTAAAGTAGGGTTAAAACTGAGACTAGATTATAGCAATTGTACCAAACAAGAATGCTGGTAGAATAAATAAAAATTACTTAAGAGACATGCGCATTAGGATAATAAACCACCTAGCATTATTCACTGTAAGCACATAGCCTTAATTACACTTTCATTCTGAATGAAGCTGAAGAAGGACAGAAATAAGAGGATCACAGACCACATAGCCTCAAGGTTCTGAATGGAACAAAGTTCTCTAGGTTATTATGGTCAAAGACTGATAAAGTTATATGTATAATTTATCAATGTCTGTTAAACAAGAGAAGGCATAGAAGCCGGGCGTGGTGGCGCATGCCATTAATCCCAGCATTCAGAAGGCAGAGGTAGATTACATAGTAAATTCCAGGTCAGCCTGGACTAGAGCTAACCCTACTTTGAAAAACCAAAAGAGAGAAGGCATAGAGTTCAAAATTCTTTTGAAAGAAAATTACAATCATAATGCTTTCAATGTTTAGCTTTGACATGGAAGGTGGCTGCCTGAACTAGAATCAGGATTTAACTTTTGTTCTTATTCTAGTTTCAACAGAGATTTCTTTGAAGCAAAGAATAGCAACAGAAAAGGGCAAAATGTGAAGAAAGACTGAGAGTAGTGGGAGAAACATTGGGAAAGTCATTGAAGGGATCATTAAGGAGGTCAGTGAGAAATTCATAGTAACATCAACTGCTCTAGCTGTCACTTATTTCTATAAAGCTCAGTCAAACATGCAGGAGAGGAAAGGATATACAGTACTGATAGAGGGTTGAACCTTTTCTAAAGGAAACATCAAAAGAACAGAATGAAGAGATTTTACAGCCATTTATATGAAACTAGTTCAGATCATTACCTAATAGGATCCACTCTAAAAGAGAAATCAAAAATATTTTAATAGAAATAATGGCTTATAATCCAATTAGTATATTTAATTTGGCTTAAGAAAATTCCTGATGGGTGTGGTGACATCCTTGTAATACTAACACTTGAGATGTTGAGGCTGCTTCAAGTTCCATTCCAGTCTACCTAGGCTAAACAGACACATTCTAGCCTACAGTACAAGACCAGGTAGGTAGGTAGGTAGGGAGGGAGGTGAGGAAGGTGAAGAAGGGGAAGGAGGGGAGAAAAGGCAGAAGAGGAGAGAGGAAGAAAGGGAGGGAAGAGAGGGAAGGGACAGAACAATGAACAGTGCTACAGCTTAGATTTGGAAAGCCCCCCCAAAGCCCATGTGTTAAAGGCTTGACCCGTCCATGGTGTGATTATGTGGTAGGGAAAGCAGTACCTCATTCAGAGAAGGCCTTCAAAGGGGACTGAAAATCCTGGTCCTCCACACCCGTCTCTCATGAACATGAGCACACGCACATACACACGCAAACCACACACACACACACACACACACACACACACACACCAGATATGAGGTGAAAAGTTTTACCACATATTCCTGCTATGATGTGCTTCCTTGCCACAGGCCCCAAATTGATAGAGCCAATTGATCTTGAGCTGAAATATCCAAACTGTAAACCAAAGTAAATCTTTTTCCTTTTTAAGTTGATTTATCTAATATAGTTATTAAAATAATGGAAAGCTAATACAAATAATAAAACTATTCTCTAAGACACCTTTTAAAAATATTCATTTTTAATTAGAAGCCTTCCTGTATGCAAATGATATGCATACAGAAAAGACATCAGAGAAACTGTTCCATTTCCAAAAGCCTTAAAAAAAATCAAATACCTTGGAATATCACTAACCAAGGATGTGAAAGACTTGGATAATGAAAACATTAAAATGCTCAAGAAGGAAATAGAGGAGAATGTGAAAAAATAGAAAGATATTCCATCCTCCTGGATAGGGAGAATATAGTAAAAATGGCAATCCTTCCAAAATAAATCTACAGATTCAATGCCATGCCGATAAAAATCCCAGCCTCTTTCTTCACAGATATAGAAAAAATAATCTTGGGCTGGAGAGATGACTCAGAGGTTAAGGCACTTGCCTGCAACAACTAATGGCCAAGGAGAAACTCCCATTACTAGAGAACTACAGAGAGGCTAATCCCAATAGAATCTCGCCAAATTAGAAATGTGTATCGCATTTAACCCATATTGACCTCATTCTCTGATGGAGATCCTGTTTGTTTGTATTTTTCAGAAGGCAATGAGAGAGCCAAGGTCATTCCAGCTCCACCAACTAGCTACAGGCTGACATCCTGGCAAGAGAGGAACCACCCCAGGCTTATCGTGTAGCCCCCCCCCCATGAAACCCTTGAGAGAGTGACGAGATAGAAAGAAATCAGCACAGCTAATCAGTCAACCCAGGATAAGTCAGTGTGACAGACACCAACGATTTCCAACACCATCTAAAGCAAAAGTACAGAGGCCCTTAAGATCTCAACAATAAAGCAGTCTTAAATTTCACCCACCATGACTCAGGAAACTAAGTGGAAGAGGGGTAGGAAAGAGTGTAAGAGTTGTGGTGGGGGAGAATATTGCCCCCCCTCAGCAACAACACACAAGTGGGGGGGGGAACCTGGCTGTCTCTTGTGCTATCCATAACCTCCTACCCCATGGACCCATCCAGTATGTCCACTGAGGAGGATACCCAGTGAATTGAGGACAGGAAGGAGAGAATCGGGGATACCAATGCAGTATGTATTAATATAATGTATCTAATTTTGGACAACAAAAATATCAATTTAAAAAATAAAAAAATTAAAATTGAAAAAAAAATTCAAAAATATATTCATTTTAAAAATGAATATTTTAAAATAAATATTATAAAAATATTCATTCAATTTAATTAAAAATTTACATAACTGCCTTAAATAATATGGTGGCATAAACAACAGACCCCATAGAGAATACTTACCAGCACCTTCCTTCAATAGGGATAAAATCTTAACTGTCTCTCTATAATATTAATGAGAACACAGAGTTTGGTCATTTTGAATTTTTTTTTGTTTGTTTGTTTGACATAATCTTTACCCTAACGACTTGATTCTACAGGTTCTGTCATGTTAACATAAATTTTTAAGAACACCTGACATAAAATCACAAAAACTGAATTACCTGGTCAAGGTAAATCTGCAGCTTATAAGATTCTTTAAGTGAGTCTTGAATAAGAGCACTGCTTGCTTTTGTCTGATTCAAAGACTCAATCAAATCCTTATTTTCCAAAATATTGCCTTGAGATGTAGCAAGTGTCTGTACAAAAAATTGAAAAAATAATGTAAATATGACTACACATATTAAAATAACCAGCTAAAGGGAGCTCCTAATAATGATCATTAATTTGATGATGTTTAGATTATTTCAAAAGAATTTCAACATTTCTGCCTTTCCATTTCACTGTTATGAGATACATATATGTATATACACACACATTATACAATGAATCATTATCAAAGGTTCATAAATCCATTGCCTTTATAAATCTACTAAAAATGAAAAGTAGCTGGGCATGGTGACACACATCTTTGGTCCCAGCACTAGGGAAGCAGAGGTAGGAGGATAGCCATGAGTTCAAGGCTACCTTGAGACTACATATTGAATTCCAGGTCAACCTGGGCTAGACTGAGACCCCTACCACACACCAAGAAAGAATAAAATGTACATAAAATTAGAGATTTATAATATGCCTTTTGAAATTAGGAGTATATAATTATTAAAAAATATAGTCTAAAATTATTAATTTAAAATGGATGTATTGTTAAACTGTCTTCTAAATATATTCACACCCATAAATGAGCACTAATCCCAGCCTTGGTTAGAGAAGCTTGCTTTTTACAGCTGGCTGAAGCTAATGCGGAGTGACAGCATGTAAGAGCTGGAGAGTGGGGAGGAAGGCATACACTCATGAACACACAGGAGCTGTGTTTACCTGCTCAAGACCAGCACAGAATACGGCCAGTAACCATTCCAGCATGGATAGAAGAATGGCTTTTGAGTGCTCATTCCTCCATGAGGAGCTATTTTGGGAGTCAATGGGGAAGGGAGAGTCATTCTCTTCAACGGTGTATTCACTAGTGTGTGAGGGTAAACAGGGGCTTAACACAAGTGGGAAGCAAATAAGAAATAGTCATGGAGTCTATATGATCAAAATACAATGTAAATATGTATGAATATGTCAAAGAATAAGTTAAATATTATTAGTCAGAATTAATTATGGCTCCTTCAGGTCTTTATTTTTAAAATCTTTTTCTTTTCTATTTTAATTATGACTTTAAAATACTACTATTCATTTATAAAAATCAAAAACATTATAAAGATACTACTCATTAAAATATACTTATTCATATATTTGCAAAGTGGACAGGGGACGCAGAATGGGTGTGCCAAGACCTCCTGCCACTCTAAGCAAATTCCAGACGAATGCACCACTTTGTGCATCTGGAAATGAAGCCCCAGGACATTAGACTTTTCAAATAAGATAAGAGTCTTTAATCACTGAATTATCTCTCCAGCTTCTTTAGTTAGTTAGTTAGTTAGTTAGTTAGTTAGTTAGTTAGTTAGTTAGTTAGTTAGTTAGTTGCCTAGGCTGACTTGAAAATCACTCTGTATTCCTAGGCTGTCCTCAAACTCACAGCAATCCTCCAACCTCTGCCTCCCAATTGCTGGAATTAAAGGCATGGACCACCATGCCCAGCTGCCCCTCATTTTTTAAAGGTACATTATATTCATTAAAGAAAAAAGTGATATCAAAACAACATTCTGAATAGCTCAGTTTTACCTCTAAAAGGGACTCCTCAAGCTTGGCCAGCTGTATTTTCTTATCTTCCTCCTGTTGTAATAGTTTTGTTTTCTGTTCTTCCAAATCTGGTTTTTCATGCTGAATGGTTAAAGCCAAAAGCTTAAAAATGAAAACAATAAAAATTCCCATGAAGGCATTGTGATATATGAGCAATTAAAGTTTGTCTCTAAAAATGTTAGGTAAATAGCAATTCCCCTAGGAACCAATCTCACTAAAAACTGATGCATTTTAGAGTATGTGATCTATATCTGATAATGCTATAACTTGACATACTACTTAAAAACTGACAGTTAATTTTGAAATTTAAAATAAGGAATGACACTGGTTTAAGACACAATTCAAAATTTTCTGTACACACAATGCCTGTAGTTCTTGCTAATTTGCACTTCTCTCAGCAATTACTATTGAGAGCTTTGAGCTAGACAAAGCAACTCTATAACTAACTGTCAAGTATTAAGTAACTGTCAATTCTTTTAACTTTTGTAATAAGTATCAAGTTGGTCAAAATATATAATTCAGAAAGTCTTATATTATAATAAAGACATATTTTTAAGGAACTACTTTAAAATTGCAATAAAGAAAAGAGTGTGAAAATGTGTACACTATCATTCAAATCAACACACAAAAAAATCACCTTTATTAGATGATAAAAGAAAGATGATACTCAAAAAAAGATGATAAAGTAACTGGCAATTCTTTTAAGAGGAAAAATGAATAATATATGTAAAGGTATGGACATAAAAATCATTTTAAGCTCATGTAATTAATTCTAAACTGTAATGAGCCATATGCAGGTAAATGAACTCTAAGATGTAGAGGTCAAGGGCAAATGAAAGGCTGCTCAGGAATCAAAGCCCCACACCTATCTGAATATGTCAATTAACTGCAATTTTCAGTTTGCTCAACTAGAATTAAAAAATGATCTTATCTCTATGAGCCATCCTTCTCTCAATTCCTACCATGGATGACAAACACTCTGAACTTAACAACAGGAGGAGGAGCAGCAATTAGAAGAGGCAGGTAACATCCAATGTACAAGTCTAACACAGATTTTGAGTGAAATAACCCTGAATGTTTTCTAAGCAATTATACTTTCAAAATCTTAGGTTGAAACATTAATCTGTTTAACGAGACATACAAAGCTACAACAGATTTCAGTGTAAATGGTGACCATCTTAACAAACCTGCCCTCGCAATCCACTTCTTGTTGTGGTAAAGTTCACCTCAGTAACAATGGAAGCTGCATCCGGTGGAATAAAGGGATTTGGGTTTCTTGTTGATAAAAAAAGACGGAAATCCTCATTGTAGTCAATAATTTTGTCACCTATTTGTACCACATAGCGTGGTCCTAGTAAAAAACACATACGTAATTAGTTGGCCTGAATTTTTGTATAATGCTACATGAGCTTTAAAAGTAAAATTTTCAAGTTTTTGTAAATGCATCATAGGCTTTTTAATACAGTCCAAAAGACAGTAAAAGTTAGAATTCTGACTACTCTTCAATGCTCTAGTAACCAGCACTCATATAAGCAAGGTCAGGTAATAAATATTAAGATATTCCTGGGACATAGAAACATCAAAGGAATGTCTTCTTATATTGAGTATGGCTTCAATAGTAATTATATTTTCATATTTCAAGTTCCTAAAACAGCTAGTTTTCAATGTCAAAAACAGCAAACATTTGACTGTGACTGACAGGCCTTTCAAGGAGGTACTTTGAAAATAACCCTCACAGTTATAAACCAATCCTTAGCTCTAGTGCCTATTTCCTTCACAAACACAACCCAAAACATACAAACCACTGGAAATGAATCCATGTGTGAAGCAACCACTTCTGACAAGAAGCACCTGTGCTACAACAGTAGCAGCTCTACAAGAGATTCTGACCCCATGCTCACACTACATGAAAAGGAAATGACCACAAAGAACTGGAATATAAGCTTATAAAAATATGTAAGTTTAAAAAACAGTTGTAAACTGAGCATCGTAGTAGCTGCAATCCAGCACTTGGAGGGCAAAAGATCCCAAGCTCAAGAACAGACTGAGCTGCACAGTAAGACAGGGCCAAAAGAACCTAATGCCAATTATATGTGTCTCCCTAATTAACTTACTTCTAAATAGTTAATTGGGTCAATGATCCCCAACTACTGCCCAGGTACAAGCTGCCATGTCTACTTTCTTCCACAGCTGAGAATATGGAGTGTACTTTGTACTTTATACAGAACACAGATGATGCAACTTGTAAAGAGCATGAATGCACAAATTTGTAGGAGAAAAAAAATCCACTCTAGTCCTAGAATCTGTCTGCTTTGATCTCAGTAAGTAGAAAGGTAGCATTGTTTGGATTAAGGGCAGTGGGATGGAAACAAACTTAGAAGCAGAATTGTCTGTGGTTCAAGGAACACCATCACTATCTCCAGAGATAATGTGTGATGATGAAATGCAATTCCCCAGGAATCATCACTCTGTAAAGAAACTAGAGTGTTTGCAAAGCAGATAATACACTAGTCTATTATGAATTCGCCCAACCCTGAAAAGAGGTAAAAAGCATTAAAGATAAAAGCAATGATTAACTTTATTTTCCTAATTCTGACATGCACAATGAGCCCTAGACTTCTGAGCATTGGTGCATAATGAGACCCAAGCATGATGTGAGATAAATCACCAGAGATCCATTTCTGAGGAACCTTGTTAGTATTCCACTCCCAGCCAATAAAGTCTAAATCCAACCAGAAGACAAGAACACAAGGGACTTTATACTTACCTAGCCCCACAGAGCCACAGTTCAGAATGAAGAGGATTAAGTTCAGATGGCTACAGGTTAATTTCTACCATTTTAAGCTAGAATTGCTAGAAGCTAGCTCAATAAAACTGAGTGTGCTAGACCAGGAGAGAGTGAGGCCAGAGGCAGTGCTGAAGCAGCTGCATTCCAATGGGGTCCTGTTCCAGAGTAGAAAGGGTCTGTTGTCACAGATGTTCCCTGTCCTTTATCTGCGTACATAAGTATAATGTAAATAGCCATAGATCCCCTAGAGTTCTTTCCACAGCCAGCCAAGTATACCTGCTTAGGAGACAAGAGATGACCAAAGAGCAGTCCATGCTTTGCTATTTCACTGTTTTGCCCCAATACCACTGTCTATTTAAATCTTGGAGTGCTTATATGTGTGCACTTTACACAACACATTCTTCAAGGTTCAGGGCATCACATTATAATTTTAGAAATCTAGATTGGGGACCTGTGAAAAAGAATTAATTAACATACAAATACCAAACCTTCTATCTTTAGAATGTCCTTTTACAAAACTTGCCCAAAACCAGTATCTAGTAACATGGACTTCGTGAGACTTTCTCACTGTTGTCAGAAGTGGCAAGAGTGGCTAACTGTGCCCATACTGCTTATATGTGTAGTGTGGCATATACTAAGCAACTGTTTTCTTTTTGCTATGAGCCAGGAGAGTGTGTTTAGCTAATCAGTAACAACTCTACAGAACACAATGAGCTTCCTCAGGAGACTAAACTTCACATATATTGTTATGACTTGTTGGGATAACAGATGACCAAAGAAGAGAGTAAGCTTGGACATTCCTCTTCTTTGCTCCCATAACCTCAGTATTCTCTTGCTGGGAGAGTTTCCCATGTCTTACTCAATTCCAGTGGAAAAAGACTTCAAAGTTTGTGCTTAGTGTAACTTCTTTGCCAAATTCAAAAATAGGGAATCATGGCCCATTTTTAACTTCCTGACCTGATGGCATATACTTCATACAGATCTCAATTTTTTTTTTTGGTTTTTCGAGGTAGGGTCTTGCTCTAGCCCAGGCTGACCTAGAATTCACTATGAGTCTAAGGATGGCCTTGAACTCACGGCAATCCTCCTACCTCTGCCTCCCGAGTGCTGGGATTAAAGACGTGCGCCACCACGCCCAGCTCATATCTCAAGTTTTGAAACATGACTTAACATATGTCTTTCTGAGCCTGGATTAACACATAGCATATTCTTCACTTAACAATGTTAACTTAGCATCTTCAACATATGACAGAGAACAAGCAACATTTCTGAGTCTGGATTATTTCATTTATCATGTTCTTTATTCAGATTCATCCATTTTCCTTGCAGGAAATTGGCAATTTCATCATTTTTCTTTACAGCTGAATACAACTCCACTGTGTATATGTACCACATATTCATTTTTTAACTCTTCCAAGCATCAAAAAAATTATAGAACTGGGGGTGGAAAGCATGTAAGAGCTAAAGGACAGGGAGAGTGCTGTTGAATGCTGTTTTCAAGACCTCAAGTGGTCACTGCATTCATGACCTCACAGTAACTGTTGTTACCTGAACAATACTGGGCTCATCAAAATTCCATTATGCATGATGGAAGAAAAATTATTAGCAGTATTTTGTTGTTGGGGGTGTGGGAGACATTTTCTGCAGTGGTGTAACCACTGGAAAAACCCATATAGTCTGGTAAATAAACCCCCACCCATGCTTATTCAGACCACCCTAATTAAACCCAGTGAGTCCCATCCACAATCAATGGGGGACAGCAAAGTAAAGGAGAGACTAGTTGGAAAGATGGAGTTTCAATGGCAGGGTAATAGGGAGAATAAACAAGTGAAGTTAAAAAGAGGAAATTCTAATCAAAATATATTATATACATATATGAAAGTTATCAATAAAAACAAATAAATAAAATTAGGAACTTTCTAGGAACTCAAATGTTTACCTTGAGCAACCAGATCTCGTCTCAACAATGGATAAAGAACAGGCTCTACACCATCCACCTCTTGTATAATGAGGGTTTTCCCAAAACGCACTGCCAACTCAAGAGCTGTGATAAAGTTACTATCCTATGAGAAAAAAATACAACTTCAGTTCCCTTATCTCAGTGTTTACAAAGATCCTTGCAATAAAGGAAGATTTGAATGGGAATAATATGAATGATATAAACAATAATATAGATAATAATAATTCAAGTTACTCATGAACGTTTTGTTAGAAAGCACTTTGAAATAAATTATTTTAGCTGATTAAATTATCTTAAAATTTTTATAATTTGAATAAGAAAATAAAGATTTTTAAGTAATTTTGTGACAAAAGCTCTCCCCTCTTTACTAAGTTTTAAGTATAAAGCATAGCATAGTTAATTTTAAACAACCAACTTGGACAACAAATAACTAGAACATTCTCACCTTGCATATCTGGAACTGTATAGTTATGACTAGCAATTTTTCATTTCTACCATATGTGAAAGCTCTTTTTGAATTTTCTGCTATAATTACAAGTGGTAGCAGAAATAAAATTTCAAATTTTATCTGCAATAAATGACCAATTCTTAATAAGAACTACTTTGTCTGTGCTCTAAACTGAATAGAGTGATGGGGGAAGGTAAGATACTGAATTCCAGGTAACCTTTTCTTGATGTGACAGGCTTAATAACTCTGAAATTCTGTAACCAATTTAAAACTTTGAGGTTTTCTATCTATCAAGCAAGATTAAAAAATATAATATTTGGTATAATAATTATTAAATCCCACACTGTACATCATAAATGAGAAAAAAGTACAGTTACTTGCTCCATAACATTTTAGCCAACAACAGTGTGTGTGTGTGGTGTGTGTGTGTATGTGTGTGTGAGAGAGAGAGAGAGAGAAGGAGAGAGAGAGAGAAAGAGAGAAAGAATCAGTGGTCCAATGACATTGTAATATTATAATAAAACAAAAATAACCCAAACTCAGACAAAACCACATGTTCTCTCATGTACAGAACCTTAGCTTGTAATATTTATATTCATGAAAATAAATAGAGTTGTGATGATTTGAATATAAAATACCCCAATACTTAATCCCCAGCTGTGAGTGGTAATCTGGAAGGTTGTGGAGTCCTACTGGAGAAAATCTTTTGTCTAGCTATAAAGTTTCTATCTGTGTGTAGGCAGAATCAGCTACCACCCACAGTCTTCCCCAGTCCTGCAAGTACACTCATCAGGACTATAAGCATCAGCATCTTCATGGATACTATGCTTCTACTGGACCATTTCTATGTTTAGGTGAGTTTGCTCTATAGATACTCCTATGCTGTCACTGACTACAGTATTCTGTATAACAGTGTACTGCACAATTATGTAGCCTGAGAATAAGGCTATCCTACTCGAGTGCAGAGGGTACACTTCACAGGTATGTGTAAATAACTCTCTGATCCTCACACACAAACAAAATCAGCCACAAAAATATTAATTAGGATATATCCCCATGACTTTTTTCTGCATTTATTTATGCATTCATTTATTTACAAACACAGAGAGGAGAGAGAGAGAGAGAGAGAGAGAGAGAGAGAGAGAGAATAGGCATACCAGAGCCTCTAGCCTCTGCAAACAAACTCCAAATGCATGTGCCACTTGGTGCATCTGGATTTATGTGAGTATTGGTGAATTGAACCTGTGTCATTAGGCTTTGTAAGCAAGTGCCTTAATCACCTAGCCATCTCTCCAGACTCTATCCACACACACACACACACACACACACACACACACACACACACACATATATATATATATATATGTATATATATATATATATATACACACACTAAGTTTCAATTATTCTTACCACAAAAAGAGATAATAGATATTTTCCTTTATATAATAAAAGTAAACTTTAGAGGTAATTTTGTAAACTTCTAAAGAATTAGTCATATATTAAGCCTTATAAAAACTTCAAATTTGAGGGGGGGATATGATTCAGCAGTTAAGACGCTTGCCCTTAAAGTCTAAGAACTCAGGTTTGATTCCCCAGTCCTCATGTAAAGACAGATGAACAAAGTGGTACAGGCATCTGGAGTTTATCTGCAACATCTAGAGGCCCTGGCACACCCATTCTCTCCCTCCACCCCCTCACTGCTTTCAAATAAATAAAAATATTTTAAAGATATTTTATTTATTTCCAAGCAGAGAAAGATAGAAGAGAGACAGACAAAGAGAATGGATATGCCAGGACCTCTAACCTTTGCAAATGAACTCAAAATGCATATGCCACATTGGCTTTATGTGAATACTGGGGAAATGAACTTGGAATGTTGGGCTTTGCAGGCAAGCACCTTAACTGCTAAGTCATCTCTCCTACCCAATTTTAAAAACTTCAAATTTGATTGATTTCTCCAGCAAGGTAAGTATGATAGTAAGAAGTCACTACTAATAAGACTACAATTATGTTTCACTGACCAAAATATCAAAGATGGGACACAGAACAGAAAATAATGAGACATTTGGGGAAACTATAAATAGAGTAAAAGGACAGGAGTCACCTTATCTTCTAAGCATACTTACTCTTCAATTCCACACACTCTGGAACTGTGTCATTAATCACGATTAGTGTAAATAGTTATCTCTCTCACATACTAAAGTGCCATCTTTACAAAGAAGAGCATGTTAAATTCCAGGGCCTACATGAATACTTAGTACCAAATAAATGTTCATGTCCCTTTCTTAAAAATTAGAAAACCGAAGCTTAAGAGATTTACATTCATTTCTCCTAACCCCAAACAAAGAACATTATCTGTAGGGCATAATCTTGAGGACCTGTTTCCTTATTATAGACTCAGAGTTATTTTCATGATAAGATGCTACCTGAGCTACATACCTGTTGATTAATAACTTCCAAACGTGAGTCTTTCAAATGTGTCTTTAACCACTCTGTTGCCTGGGAAGAGGGATCTATAAGAAAAGGGCACACTCGACTCTAGTTGAAAAAAAATAGTAAAGTTATTATTTTTAAATAATGACGTTTTCATTTAAATAGAAACAAATGTCTAAAAGCTATGATTTGCTAGTTGACCTTTACTGTAGCTGTAGAACACAATCACAAGAAATAAAGGTGCAGTGGACAACTATACCAGAATCCAGATTAATAAACTGTCAATGACTAGGAGCTGGTATTGATAAGAACATAGGCCTATCTTCTATGCAGTAATAATAAATATATCAGTATAGTACATCAACAGTCTAAGCCACTGCTCTGTTCCTTCCAGCTTTTCAAAGCATGCTATCAAGTTACTGATTCACTCCATGCATCCTTTGGTTAAATAAAGCATAAAATTTCATAAAAGATTAATGAGATAATCAAATAGATACCAATATATCTACATTTTAAGAGACTGGTTCCTTGTAAAGCAGTACATATCCATTACAAAAATGTTGTCAAATAATGAAGACTGTTGGTGAAGACTTAAAGAACAAGTAATTTAATTAATTATATGATATCCTACACTAATTAAACTCAATAAGTTTACAATGAGCTAATTTTCCTAAAGAAAATCTGTATAAAAAGTAAACTATAATATTTTCAATTGAAATATATCTAATAACAGTACATGTTCATTCAGAGTGGCACACCAAGAGAGAAGGGGACGGTAATTCCTCCTTACCCTGCAGAAGTACAGTTTTCTGTCATCAGTGATCTTTACAATTGCTGGTATGATACTAAAGAGATGCCTGCATTACGTTATCTTTATTTCAAGATCTTTCTGCAGTCAAAGAACTTATGTTTCTTTACACCCACAATGTGCTCCTTCAACAATTCCCTTCAAGGCACACACCACTGGATGATCTTTACCCAGCACCAATTTGTGCAAGTTTTATTTATATGACTGCTCCATTGTATAAATTTCCCATTACTAGAAAATGACTTGCTGGTAAACAACCTCTTCAATGTTACCATGGGTTTTAGATCCAATTTTATACTAGCTTTCAACAGCAAACAATTCACAATTCAATCAGATTTTGCTAAACTATAAAAGAAATTACTTTAAAAATAGAAAATGTTCTTACCCATGATTTCAAACCAATGATCTGATGCAGTTAAGAAATAAAAGAGGGTAGTATTTTTTTTAATTCTTCTATATTTTTAGCAAGGCAAGTATTCTTAGCAAATATAAAGGGTACTCAGAAGTTAACTTTCATAGCAGTTTAATTCTGCACAGTGATTTAAAAGTATCTAAGGTACATTTTATCTATGTTTTCTGAGAGAAAATATAACTAATATTTATATATAACAAATTATAACAGATTTAAAACAATGCTTTTCTATACATTAGTTTGTATAATAATTTATGCATTCATTCATTCCTTGACCCACCATGTTAGATAAGAAGTACAGAAATACAGGTCTAGTATTAATCATATATATCCCCTTGTGCTCACTGACTTCATATCCAATAAAGAAGCAAAAATAAAAACTTCATGATCAAGAGGTGCCCGAGATTCTACCAAAAGATGGAGAGGAGCTAAGGTAGGCCACAGGAATCCACTCAGGTCAAACTAAGTCAAGAAACGTAGGTTAAGTAAAGAAGTGTTAACAGCACTATTGGACAAACAAATACCATGTGGGCAAAGGAATGCAAAAGCTTGCAGTTGTTGGGAACTTCAGTAGTGGGCAGAGCTAGGTTATAAAGATAAAAGAGCAGAAGCACTCTGCGGGATCTGGTCAGAAAAGCTTCAGACGCTATACCCAAGGATAATGCCACTCAACTGCAGTCAAGGGAGAACCACTGAAACATACTAATTTTTTTTTCCTGAAATGGCAATAGATTCTTGACTTTAAAAATGTCAAATTTAGTGAAGGAAAAATAAAACTCAAGCTGCAGGCTTAGGAGATGGTTCTGAGGTTAAAGGTGCTTGCTTGCAAATCCTGATGGCCTGGGTTCCCAGTACCCACAAAAAGCCAAAAGCACAAAGTGGCACATGTATCTGGAGATCAACTGCAGTGGCAAAAGACCCTGGCACAACCAAAATAAATCAGTCTATCTATCTGTCTATGTGTCTGTCTGTCTAGCTGTCTGTCTGTCTATCTTCTCTGTAATAAAATAAAAGTAAAAATTCATCAAAATTTCTATTCCCCTATAGATTATAATTAAGTATATGCTCATTAAGGTCTCCAGTCATCATTAATAAATTTTAATTATTCTTTTATGTGGTTAATAAATGCAAAAGCTTTAGGTAGTTAAGAATATATTTTCTAAAAAAAAAAAAAGAATATATTTCCTGAAGAGAGCTTCAAAAGAAAATATTCCTGAGAAAAGTCAAATCAATTACCTGTAATATAACAAGAGCATTTTCAATAGAGAGGTCGTCTGATGGCAGTCCTTCACTCTTCCAAATTAACTGCTCACTTTCAGTACAAAGAAATCTCCTGAGATCAAATTCTGAAAAGTTGATCATATCAAGTATTTTACTACAGTGACAAGGAAGAAAATAAAACAATTCCAAACACAGTGAAACATAAGTTCTGTGAGAATCCTTGACTAGAAATCCATTCCTGTTCATTTAGCACTCAAACTTAACAAAGGCAGGGGTAGGAGGATCACCATGAGTTTGAGGCCACCCTGAGATGATAGTGAATTCCAGATCAGCCTGGGTTACACTAAGACCTTACCTTGAAAAAACAAAAAACAAAAATAAAATAAATAACTTAGTGGTCTTAGTTTCTTATAATGATTTAGGAGTAGAAAATGCAGTAACAAAGCAATTTCCAAAAGATCTGTGAAACTTGTCAAACCAAAGTAAGGCAAAAAAAAGACAAAAAAGTAAAATAACAAAAGTGGAAAGCATACTGTTAGTATAGTGAAATTTCAAATTCACAAGTATTTCAACACTGACTGTCAATGCCAGCTGACTTGGTCCACTCCTCCAAACAGCTCTTTCTGAGACATTCTGGTGCAGCAGAAAGGTAGGTGATAAATGCAGCAGCTAGCTGAGCTCTTTTAGGAAGGGTAGCTAACTCCTCTGATATCTCTGCAACCTGAGAAAAGAGACAAACATCCTCACAAGGAAGAAAATGACAGCTGCATAGAATTTTATTTATGAAAAAAAGAATCATGTATTGATTCAATGGTGGAAAATTTAAAGTATCAATAAGAATTCCATTCTTTTTGAAATTGCATGAAATTCTAATATAATTATAAACATAAACAGCTTTCATCCTGACCACAGTTAAAAGTTGTGAATATGCAACACTGTAAAATAAAAAATACCCAGCCTATGAGCTAAGGCACAATCAAAACCAAACTGCTCAGATGAAGTACGGGACTGACTGAAACAGTGACACAGATGTGGAGCTGACTAGAGGATACTGGGAAATTTTCTATGTAAACAAAGGATTCTATTTTAGTCTGTGGCACAAGCATTTGGAGGTGGTTAAGCAGGTATTAATGACATTAAATTGCATTTTTAAAATGTAAGTAAGAATGGCAAAGGAAAGATGGACTAATCAATAGGTCAAATAGAAGAGAGAGCAGTTAAGAGACTCCAGAGGAGAAAAAAAAACTAATATTAAAACATGGAGACAAAGATAAAACATTTACACACTGATATTACAATGAGTGTAAGGAATCCACAATTTTAGTTCTGATTTCATCCTATTACAAGTCAAAGGAGATTTGAAATGAGAAACAAAAATAGTTAACTTAAAAAAAATAGTCAACTTAGAGCCAGGCATGGTGCCGCATACCTTTAATCTCAACACTCAGGAAGCAGAGGTAGGAGGATCTCTGTGAGTTCAAGGACAGCCTGAGACTACACAGTGAATTCCAAGTCAGCCTGAGCTAGAGGAGCAAGACACTACCTCAAAGGGCCAAAAAACAAAAATGTAGTTATTTTAGACATGTTATGCTCAAGATGCTGAGAGATAAGTTACATGTCTGACATGGAGTAAGAAACACAAGTTTAGAAATACAGCCCTGATCATCATGGATTGTGCCATGAAGACTGGAAGAGACGCCTCTCATTCTGACCAGAGAAAAATGTGGAAGGAGGAACAATGAAAGTAATCAGCCTGACATAGTACACAGATGAGAAGGATCAGATGAGCCAACAGATGAGTTAACACAAGACTTGTCCAAACAATGAATCTAATTATTGACAATAAAGATGTTTTTAAAAAAATGAAAATGAGACTAACAAAGTCAAATAATAGAACAGTTAAAGAAGCAAAAATGGCCAACAGTGTTGAATCCTAAAGTTACTGTTGTGGTGAAAGTAAATATAAGCAATCAGCCCATCTCCCTCGCTGCTCTTCCCCTCAGGAACAAAGGTAATTAAAAAAGGAATAGGTAGATTTCATATAAAGCATTCATGAAAAAAACACTTTGCTTTAAAATTCATTTCCACAGTGACTATTTTTATATTGTTTGTACAAAGCTTGCTGTAAGATAATGAACATTTCTCTCTCAAGAACTACATAAGCTTCAGAGGTTTTGGTTTTTCCAGGAAGCCAGGATCTCTCTGACACACCTGTGCATTCCACCGCTTGTGCTCTCTGTCAAGCTGGTTGATCAGGACCTCAGCAGCTCTGATCGTCTCTTGGGCTTTGCTAACTTCAGCTTCAAGTTTAGCTGCTTCTGAAGTTCTGCTCTGAAATCTATAAAAACATCAAAACAGCATTAAAAACAAAAGGATTAAAGAAATACTTCATGTCATTAAGGTTGAGTACTTAATAATAATGCTGATAATATTTTTGTGTACAAAATATCATTAATAAAATGCACAAACATACCAACACATATATTTAAAGTATATCATTCTTGCTGGGGATGTGCTCAGTGGTAGAATGTTACCAGGCACGAGTCCCTAGGTTTGATCCTCAGCATCAAACAAATCAATAAAATATATCACCTTTACTACTAATACTGGACAGTTCTTCCACTAACATCACATTTCTAAGTAGAGTTTTCAACACACTGTCCTAAGACTGAGCCTTTCTATCTTCCTAGTTTTCTTCTCTATTCCAGTCCAAAAAAATTAGATGATAAAATCTGATAATTTTTATACTATCAGAAAATGCAGTATCTTTTACTTATTCTGTTCTTCAGAACATTACATTTGCCTAGAATATCTTCCACCCAATCTTGTATCCTTACCTCATCACTCAGTCTAAACTTCTCAAATTATCTACCAACTATGAATAAAAATTTTAAAAATCTTTCCTTTAGAGCCCATTGGCCATAGTTTACAATTTTTAATATTTTTCATTGATAAATGCTTGTTCAATTTTATTATTTTACTAAATTTAATGATAATATTTAATATTATTGGTTAGGAAACAAATATGTGAGTGCCATAAATATACCCAGGATTGCACCAAGCATCAAAGAAAATAACACCCAGCCTGGTGTTGTGGTGCATGCCTTTAATCCCAGCACTGGGGAGGCTGAGGTAAGATCACTGTGAGTTCAAGGCCAACCTGTGTCTACATAGTGATTTCCAGGTCATTCTGGGCTGAGCACGACCCTACCACAGAACACCAAAAAAAAAAAAAAAAAAAAAAAAAAAAAAAAAAAAAAAAAAAACAACGCCTGATTTCACTCTCATAGCAACAATTCAAACTGTTACTTTTTTTGTGTTGTAGATAAGGAAACTTAAACTAAAGAGATTATAGAACAAGTTCTCACCAATCATCAGGGTAGTATCTAAAAAGTTCATATACAGATGTATATCACACTAAGTTCTATCACTTTACAGTATGTTTACACTATATTTCACTGCCTTCCTCTTCTTTCTTTTCCTGGACACAAAAAGTCTAGAAAAGGCTTGTGATCACTAGTCACACTTAAATTAAAGATAAATAAATTGGAATTTTATTATTTTAAATATTATTTATTTGCAAGCAGAGTGAAAGACATACACATACACACACACACATAGGAGAGAGAAAGAGAGAGAGAGAGAATGTATGTGGGGTGCACCAATGCTCTTGCTGCTACAAACGAACTCCAGATGTATGTGCTACTTTGTGTATCTGGCTTTATGTGAGTACTGAGGAATCAAATCCTGGCCACGGCTTTACAAGAAAGTGTTTTTAACCACTAAGCCATCTCTCAAGACCTAAATTTTAATTCCTAGTTATAGCACACACATTGCAAATGCTCAGTGGTCACTTATAGCTATTTATTACTATTCTAAACAGCATATATAGCAGAATATTTCCAGCATTTTAATAAAGTTCCTTCCATTGGATGGTGCTGATCTTCAGAACCTAGAAATGAAGGCCTACACTTTTGTTCACCACAACAATACTTACTCAACACTGTATGTAGCCCTACAATAAACACTTGACTTGTTTAGGTGAATCAATTCTCATACTTATAGATAGGTTATATAAAAATGCTAAATGTCTCCTTAATTTTTTCAGGTCAAAATTAAAATTGAGAGACTATGTGTGAGGACATAGGCTGGAAGACAGCACTTGCCTAACACACAGGGCACAGTATTCAATCCCCAGCTCTGAGAAATTGATGGGCCATGCTTGTGTCTCAATTCCTTTACTCATTGTTGACATGTAAGAAAATAAGACTGTCACCAGATCAGATTCAGTTAAACCAGTCTTGGCTCATTCTTGGTAGTAATTATGTAATTGTGTAAAAACTGTCAGATGGAAATGCCATTCTGTTTTACTTAAAAGTTAACAGCAAAAGTTTTTCAATAATCTAAAACACTGATAGGACACTATAGTGGATAAGAACAGGAACTTGGTGAAGTTAGACAAATATAGTAGCTAATTCTGGATTAAGTCATTCACCATCTGGTCAATTTTTAGGCAAATAAACCATTCTTGCCTAGCACACAAAATATAATAATATCTCCCTCTCAGCATTGCTTAGATATGGAAAGCGTCAAGTACAACAGCAGACACAAGGGCTAATAAGTAGAGCTGAAGCATTACTGTCATGAATTATCCAACAAATGGTTAAAGACTGGGTGAATATGAAGTACCGGTTATAAGCACATAATGCCATAAATTATGTTTAGTTTTGTTATAAACTTTTCTAATAATACTTAAAGGAAACAACATGATTTCATTTTTAAATTACTAAAATAAAAATAGTTTAGGAACATTTAAAATACTAGGTTTATGAATTTAAGATTTCTATTTTGGCTTGATTTGTTTCTCTAAAAATAATTTGCAAAAATGTAAAAATGCATATATATATATATATATATATATATATATATATATATATATATGCACAGTACTGTGGGATCCTGCTGAGAGGCATGGAGGACACAGGGTTAAAGGGAAGTTGAGACTGGCCTGGAACACCAATAATCTCATTCTGAGACCGGAAGGAGTTCGGCTGACTCCTTCTCTTCCTAACCTCCAGCCATCTGGCGGCCCCAGGAAACCCTGATCAGTCCAGGCAACTCAAGGCCTGAGTTTACTAAAGCTCACATAATTCAGCTAAAAGGTCCAGGCAACAAGAAAGTCCTTCCAGCTTATCTATGCAGCTGGCCCCTGACAATCCTTTCATGAGACATCCATAGGCCACTCTACCCCTGCCAATACCCTTCCTACTTATCCCCCAGCCTCTCATTCTTTCTCCTGCATAAAAGTACCTTCCTGAACCTAATAAACAAGCTGTTCACTGCAACTGTCTCCCGGGTGTCTATATGCCCATCATGCTCACAGCTGTCCCAAGACTTTGTTCACCCAGCTCCATGGATAAACAGGGGGTTGATGTGGAGCAACCTCCTAAGTAATTAAAGGACACACACATGTAATGCTTATGTGTCAATATGTGCTAATATATATATATATATATATATATATATATATATATATATATGTACTCATTTAGAAATATTTACATTTAGAGAGAAAGAGGAGATAAATGCTTCCTGGTCATATAGAAAAAAAATATTCATAGTTTTGATCTGATAAATTTCTTTCTTAGTACCATAAGGTAAAAATAGCATATGACATAAGATCTGGGGATATAACTCAGTAGTAGAGCTCCTGGAAACATGCAAAAAAAAAAAACAAAAAAAAAAAAACTCTAGTTTGGAGCCTGAGCAATACAAGCAAGAAAAAAACAAACACAATAGCTGATAGAAAATATTTCTGTCCCAAAACTAAAAGCAGGGAATGTCTTATGCCTCAGATTTTAAAAGTGCTTCCTTGAAAGCCTGCAGGCTCAAGTTCAACCCACCAGGACCCAAATCACTCCACATGCAATGCTGCAAAGCATCTGTGATGCTATGTGCCTATGTCAATGGATATCGGGGTGAGGAGAACCCAGTAGCTCACAGGCCAGGTAGACTGGTGCACACACAGCAGGGTGGCATAAACAAGGGAGACCCTGTCTCAGGTAGGGTGAAGAAGAGAGGACAAACACTCGGCGGCTGTCCTCAGGCCTCGTATATACATGCACACAAGTACATACAGGTACACACACAGACGCACTTCATATTCACATTCACTCACACACACACACACACACACACACACACACACACACACACATGAGCACCAATTAAAGAAAAAAATGAAAGCAATTACAACATATTTTAGATGTATTTGCTCATATATTTATAATTCCCATATAAAAATTTTCAGCCAGGCGTGGTGGTGCACGCCTTTAATCCCAGCACTCGGGAGGCAGGGGTAGG
Organism: Zapus hudsonius; assembly: GCA_004024765.1. Taxonomy (NCBI): domain Eukaryota; kingdom Metazoa; phylum Chordata; class Mammalia; order Rodentia; family Dipodidae; genus Zapus; species Zapus hudsonius. The sequence goes on along the minus strand of PVHP010014157.1, from coordinate 17,549 downwards.
AGGATCACCATGAGTTCAAGGCCATCCTGAGACTACACAGTGAATTCCAGGTCAGCCTGGGCTAGAGTGAGACCCTACCTCGAAAAACCAAAAAATTTTTTTTTTCTATATTGTACTAAAATATAATTAGAGGAACCCATAGGTAGAAGAAATGTTTTAAGACAAATCATATTCTCAAATGATCCTTAAACTTGCATGAACTATTTTCATAGACTGAAAAGACTAGAGTGCAGTGAAAACATCATCAACACCCAGGAATCCATGAAGTAAAGCCAGTGTAACAGACCATGTCAGTCATCAACACTTACCACTTTAAATTTTCAGTCTCATCACTAATATTTGGAAATATTTGTAGCAGTAGCTACATAAATGGAGACAAAGATTTGTTGTTTTATTAAAAACTTTCTTTAAAAAGGAGTATCTTCTATACTACTGTATACCATTCTGACTTTAGAGAGGTATAATAAAAGAAAAAGTAAATATACCGTGGTCATGAACAGGATTGCAAAAATTTCAACACCACTTGAGGCATGTTTCAAATATCTGAAATATATTTCAAAATTTAACTCATGGGGCTGGTGAGATGACTCATTAATTGAAGACATTTGCTTGCAAAACCTGGCTGCCCCAGAATTGACTCCCCAGTACCTACATAAAGCCAGATGCACAAATAAAAGTGGCACATGTGTCTGGAGTTCATTTGCAGAAGCAAGAGGTCCTGGTGTGTTCACACTCACTCACTCTTTACTCTCTCGATCTCTCTTAAATGAATATATTTTTCAAACTTACTTCTCTTTTAGTTCAGATACCTTCTGACCAACAGAGTTAAGAAGATCCTCTAGTTTCTTTTTTCTGTCTTCTGTTTTCTTCAAATTCCTAAAATTCGGTCAATGTTATAACTCATTCAGTTTTAGATAACATAAAGCAGTAGCACTTTAAAATAACACTTTGCAGTAAATGTGAAAACAGTACCAACAGCTCAATACAATTATGCTTTAAATAGAACTTGAGAATCAGTATCAAAATTGAAAGTGTATTCTTTTATTCAACACATATCACTTCCTAGAATTATTTAAATAATACCTATGCATGAAGATTCCTGAATGAAAATGTGACACTAAACATACTCATTTATCTTATTTTCAAAAGACAGAAAAAGAGAATCAAAGGAAAATATTATAGAAAAAAGTATGACAAAGGATAAAGTTCAAATATTTTAAAATATTAACTGGCATGACAACACAAAGGCAGGAAGCTGGATGCCTACAGGAAAGGGTGTTCAAATACGCAGGATTCCAATGCTCAGAACACAGAAAACCTACCTCTGAAAGTAAGAAGAAAGCTACATAGAGATGTTTGTTAACTGTGGATAGCACAGAGTCAGACCTCAAACTCCATCCCCCAGTGAAAGCAAACTTCTTTCTTAAGGCAATCCAAAAGGCAGCAAGAACAGCTGACCAACTCCCTCAACTCACACCCATAATATGTATCGAAGATACGAGGCTTTCTTAAAGAAAAAGCAAGTGGCACTTTTCCTCTGAAAAGTGCCCAAAACACTAAGGGATTGCCTCAAATGGCCAGTCTTCAATTGATCATCAGTAGGCCAGGGAGCCCAAACCACACTCATCTTCCTATGAGATTTCCAGGATTCAACTTAGAAAGACAGCTTCCTTGAAAGTACACAAAACAAGTACAGAAAAAAAATTAAAAGGTGATTACCAAGACGAAGAGCAAAAGTAAAATTGAAAAAAAAAAACACCCTCAAAAGGATGAAGAAAAATATTCGAAATAAGAAGTAAAAAAAAGATATCATTTTTTTTTCAAAACAGCAAAAAGAAATTAACAGAGCCCTGGAAAATACAATATGAATAAAACAGTACAACAATAGGAAGAAGCATGTAAGAAATTAAAACATAAGACATAGCTGCTATCAGCATAAAAACACAGAAATCACCTGAAAGAGTCTTCCCAGAATGGGAATTTTGGACAAAGGTGTCATAATTGCCATCAGAACCCTGAAATTATGAAGGGCAGATATAAAAACATATTAGAAGATTAGTTTAAATGTTCTAATAAAAAAACACATAGGAGTTTCTGACAAAAGAAAAATCAAAGAAAAGCTTTCCACCTGCCAACCAGAGCCATTTTCTTTTCCTGGGAGACTGACAGAGCCTCCGATGTGTTCTGGCATGTGCCAGAAATGGGTAGATACTCATTTACTGAAGCATGGCAGTAAGGAGGAAAGCAAGGGATAGACGATATTTCCTGCATAAGAGAAAAAATATTCTCTTTCAACTACATATCACCTTGTCTGAATAGAACTTTGCAGTCACCTGATCAGTATAGAAAGGGATGGGTAGTTTATTTGCAAATAAACTGAAAAATGTTCAAAATGATGAGAGAGCTCGCATCTTTGATAAGATCTTGGAAGAACATAACCAACCACCCTGGAACCAAAATGCTTTGGGACTTGATGTTTACAATGTAATGTGTGCCTTTGATTCCTACAGGTATCTTCCATTGTGACTTTCCTAAGCCACAGCAAACTATTCCAAATGATACAGGCAAACCCACCCCAGCCCCGCAAAAAGGAAGGAATAAAGAAATCATCTCCCAGAACAAACAGGTGAATTTCTAAACTTGGTTTTGACAGTGAATATTTACACCTTTGGAAAAATTCACAATTACAAAAAAAAAAAAAAAAAAAAAAAAAAAAAAAAAAAAAAAAAAAAAAAAAAAAAAAAAAAAAAAAAAAAAAAAAAAAAAAAAAAAAAAAAAAAAAAAAAAAAAAAAAAAAAAAGCAGTCCTAAAAACTTCCAAAGAGAAAAAAACTGGGGAAACATGTAAAACCCTGGGAATGAAAATGGCATTTCAAGAGTAAGCAACTAGACTCTAGGAGAGCAGTGCATGGATGCAGCAGGTGGACCTGCACCCAGCACACCTGATTCAGAACATCAGAGTAGAGATGCACTAACAAGTACAGGAAATGCTGACCAGGAAGCACTTTGTGAGAATCACTGCAATAGAAGAAACCCATCCAAATAATTACACAAAACCCACCAATTACTGACCATGCATTGATGATATGATAACTCAGGATATTCTCTATCCCATATATTCTTTCTTAGGAAGTTATTGTGGAGACTAAAGTATAGAAAACTGAGGAACTAAACAAGAATTTATAATAAAAGAATACAGTGCAGAAAAGCAAAGTCTTCCACCTTATAATGGTGAAGAGAACAGCTACAAGAGCAGGAAGCCCAAGAACTATTCCAGGAAGAACAATGGTAAGAAAAAGCCAGTGTGTTCTTTAGTTCATTCTAACAGACACTGTAGGCAAGAACACATGGCATATAACAAAAATATAACTGACTTCAAAATTGAGGAAATTATTATTAAAAATAATAGGGAGCTAAGGATGAAGCTCAGTGGTTATTTTTTGCCTAGCATGTGCAAGGTCCTAAATCCAAATGCCAATATTAAAAAAAATAGATATATAAGAAAGGAAAAAAGTCATAAAACTTGTGTGTCAACAGAGAAAATATTTACATGGTCAAAGAATAACATTATTTTCTATAATTATGGAAAAAAACATTTCTTATAATTTATGTTGAGAAAATTAAGAAGAGCTGTTATCTTTCTCCAGAGTGGGAAGTTTAATAGGTGATGTCAAATACTGAGCACTTAGCACATAACATACTTCTTGATCTACACTTCAAATAGAAGATAAAATATAATTATGACTTAGTAACAATAGTGAATTATATCTTTAAGCTCTAACGTTACTTAATCCTACCTATACAAATATGGCTTTGGAAAACATAGCCTATATATTTCCCAGAACTGTGATGTGAAAATAAATATAAAATAAATATAAAATAAATATAAAAGCTCTAAATTTTAATAAGACTCTTCATATATTAATAATATCTCTTTATAGAAGTGTGGCTCTTTCTAAAGAAACCAGTAACATGGCCAAAAGAAAAGTGAGAAGGTTCTATTGTTCGTTTCTAATTGAATGGTATTTTTTAAAGCTAGTCAATTTTTATTTTTGCATTTCAGTGAGTCATTTTAATGTTTATCTTTCCAATTCTTCTTTTAAAAAAGAAAAAATAAGCCAGACATAGTGGTGCACACCTTTAATCCCAGCACTTAAGAGGCAAAAATAGAAGGATCACCGTGAGTTCAAGGCCATCAAGACTACATAGTGAATTCCAGGTCAGCCTGGGCTAGAGCAAGACCCTACCTTGAAAAAAACAAAATAATAGAAAATAATGGAAAAAATACTAACTAAATATAAACAATATAACAAGCTCATCAAATTGACAACAAAAGTTAGAAGTTTATATTCTGTATTTCACTTACGATTCCAATCCTGCCTGTTCAGTTTCCAAAGGGTGAATCCGTTCTAAGACATGGGAATACTGTACATTGGCTTTAACCCAGGCAGCCAAAGGTGCGGCTGCAGTGCTGGCACGCTTAGCATTCTGAAAAATTCATTGCAAGTTTAACTTAATTTCAAACAAATATAAAATTAATTTTAACACATTTTAATTGGGCATTTAGTTAAAAGGTTAATAAAGTTTTGGTTTGTAAGTAAAGATATGTTTAACTATTATTAGAGTCAGAGAAATATTCATGAACCCTACTTTTAGCCTAACATAAATTTGTTAAACCACTTATCATCCGCATGGAGTCCTTTATCATGACAATCCTTCTACTAAAAGAAAGCACTGCGACTCGCAAAGAATGTTCAAGTGCTGATTCTTGTTCTTCCATAGACATGGCACATTTTTATTAGGTCAGCACGAGTGTGGGACCACTGTTCCTTTGTGATCAGGCCAAAGTGGACCAAACTTTGGAATTTAAATTGTTGACTGAATTTTGATACAAAGATTCTATAACAAATACTTGTTATTAGGACATGTAGCCAGCAAGGAGGGGGGTAAAAACAGAAATGATAGACGGAAAAAACAGACAAGCTAGGACTTTAACATTGACAGCAAACATTCAAAAAACCACTTGAATATAAATCTTGTCCTGCTACTAGGTTCTAACTGACCTAATTCTGGTGGTGAATGCTTCCCAATTTTATACCTATAGCCTTGTCTTTTGGTTTTTAGGTGATCAAAATAAGAAGGAACCCCATATTAAAAAAAAGTTTTACATAGTATGAAAAAATATTTTATTTTAATTTTAAAAATACCTTTGGATCAAAAGAGGCTTTATTTTTAAAGAGAAGTTCTTCAACACTGTGTCTTATTTCCTTTGGAATATTTCTTGCATCGAAAGTTGCAATGTCTTCTCTCACACCTCTTTTAGCAAGGAAACTAAAATGAAAGTGTATTAATTCAAATAGAGTGATAACATGTTGATATTTCTAAAAATCAATTTTAAAATGTTATATATGTAGTACTTAAAATCAATTAGTCAAAAATACCATAATTAAGCTTCTAATAATAGACGAACTTTAGAGTCAGAGGCATTCTATTGAACATCCGGTGAGTAAACTGGAGCAAAAAGTGAAGGAGTTGCTTTTTTTATGACACCATATCTCTACTTACTTTATGTACTCATGTTCTAGGACATACAAAGAGATTTTCAGATCCTTTTCTAAACTATTTCAAAGTATTCCCTCATTCTAAATATCCTTTCCTATCCCCAGACATAAAATAAAATCTATTCCAACTTAATAACAATATAATACATAACACCAATATTTTCTTGACAGCCCTGAAACTGCTTGGCTCCGTGTTTAGTTATTATTTATAGCTCACTCACTCACTCAATCCCGCTTCCCTCCCCTTCTCTCTACTCTAACCTGATCCTTCCCCTTTGTCCTCTTCCTCTCTCCTGCCCTCTTTTCCACTATGTTTTCTATTCTCTCCTCTCTCTACTCACCCCAAAAGTACAAGACTGTGTAAATCGTGATATAATGTCTTGATCAGTAAATCACTGTAAAATAGCCATGCTTTTCTACTCTATAAGAGTCAATAAACTCTTAAATTTAATGGGACATTTTAAAAAAAAAACTCTCAGACATTCTTTTATTCTTGTTACACTTTTATTACTAATGCAGAGATGATATTTAGATTTTTATTTATGATTACATATAATCTTGAAATTTCAGGCTGAAATGTGTACTATCCATGTGTTTATACAAAGGTCAGTTTTGAAGATAATGAAAGAAACACTGAGGTTGTGTGTGTGAAGCCTGGTGGGCAGATATAATGGCAGCATTGGGAATTGAGAGTCAGAACTGGTCCAAGAACAGCTGCAAATGCCACAAGAGCACAAGGAAAGACAGAGGGTTGCAGCATGAGCAGCCACTCTGGCAAGAGCAGGCACTGTATGCCAATTGGGGAACTGAACTCAGCTCTAGAGAGGCTGAAAAGCAAGAATGCAAACTTATTCAATGTAAGTGGTGATGTGGAGACAGAACCCTCTACAGGAAGACACACGGTAGACCATGCAGGAGATGGATATGCAGGTGGGCTCTGTGGGGACAGGGAATGCCTGACACTTAGGAGAGATCCTTCCTACCTTTCATGACAAAATATAGTTCTCATTGCATAGATATGCTATTGCAGTTGGAATACCTAAAAGAAAATGTGCTCTGGTTCTTGGGGTAAGCTAACATGGCAGTCCTGAACACAGGATGAACATCTAAAACCATGTTCTTAAAGATAAGAAGAGTAAACCATTTAGTAATAAATGCAGGGAGTGTATGATGTCCAGAAGGAAATCTTGACCAAAGACCGTTGTCATAACAAAACATTTCTTTCTAAACAGATGTACTCTTGGTAATGGAGCAGTAACAATCTGGTGGCCATGGTGGGCTTTTGTAATCCCCTATGCTAAATAATCCTGTAGTTTAGAACCTTCAGTATAGTTTTGTGGAAGAAAATTAGGAGTGCCTTAGAATATGATAATCAGAGTTTAATGGCAATTCTGGTAGGAAAGCAGGAAACAAAAATAATGTCTATAAGATGCTGCTTTTGAATAAGTCATGAAGCATTCAAAGGAAAGCCAGAGTAGCCAGGAAATAAGAGATAAGGTCAGAATCTCTGCAGGCAGCACCAAGGAAGTCAATGTGTGAAACTGTGATAATAATGGAGATCCCAGAAAGTTAGACATGCAAACTTTGAAATGTCTTCCAAGGCAAAGAGTGGAGCAATCCCAAGAGAGAAGCCATGTGAGCTGCTTTGTAACTTACACCCATGCTCCAAATGCTGGACATGAAGCTACAGAATTTGTTGTTTGCCCTACTGGCATTTTTCTTGCTTTGATCTCATTCCTCTTCCTCAGCTCCTCTCTTTAAAAATGATGTTACTCAGTGCCATTATGTGTTGAAAGTGCACAGCATGCTATCTGATTCTACAGGAGCCAATGGCTAAGAGTGCCTGGAGTCACAGAAGAAACATTGACTTTGAACTTCTGTGCTATATGGGAACTATTAATACCAAATGGACTCTTAGAGATGGGCATAATACATTTTGCATTGTGAGATGGACAAACACTTTTAGAGGGCCAGAGGCGGAATGGTATGGTTTGAGGAGATGTGCTGGGTGCAGCCTGACAAAGGATGGATTTGAGATGGCTAATATTGATTATCAATTTCTGAGAGAAGTCTGTGGTGGCTTTTTCAGAGGGGATTAACTAATGAGATATGGTGTGTGCTCACTCAGAATGTGTGAAGCAAGACACACAGAATGTGCCCTCAGGAAAAAAAAAAAAGGAGGAAAAGGAGAAAAAGACAGCCAAAGAAGACATTTTCTTTGCATCCTAGCCATGGTAACATGAGCTGTTCCACCCCATAAAGCCCTCTCCACCAAGATGGACCTCTGAACCCCTGAGTCATATAAACCTTAACAAACTTTAAAAAAGGAAAACTATGAAGGCAGGTGAAACTCACTATTGCCATAACATTTGCACAAATTCAAAACTTACCTTTTCATGCTTACCCAAGACGTGTCAAAGATACCCATCAATCTCAAAACTCCTTCCAGAATGTCTCGGATGACATCTGGTGGCATGCGTAGTGAGCGGATCTCTGAAAGAGATTCTGGCCTAATGTTTCCAACTGCTAGCTTAGCCTCATTAACTAAAGGCTAAAAGAGGAAAAAAAAGATTTCTTAAATCATTAACTCTTTAAAAATGATCTAATACTTATTGAAATTTTATTCAAATGACTACAGTTCCTATTGTACATTGTCTTCAAATAGCAAAGTGGATTAAAATATGCAAAGCAAAATAAAGATTCATGGGTTGGAGAGATGGTTCTTGCCTCCAGAGACTAACGATCCAGGTTCAATTTTCCAGTACCCATATAAACCAGATGCACAAAGTGATACATGCCTCTGGAATTTGTTTCCAGTGGCAAAAGACCCTGGCATGCCCATACTCACTCTCTTTCTGTGTCTCTTTCTCTCTGTATCTCTCTCTTGCAAATAAATAAAATATCTTAAATTTTAAAAAAGTTCAAATTGAACAAGTCAAATATTGTTCTTCATAGCTCCAACTTTCTAATTTGGCAAGTCTACTTTGTTTTGAGAGAATTTGCATCATAAGAAGATCTTTATGCCTTAGGAATAGTTGGGTCATTGAACTAAGTCTGGAGAAAAGAACATAACTGTAATCTTGCTTCAGCCACAGGACATTTTTCTCCTTTCACTCAGAATAAGGCTTCTGAAAACAAGCTGGCTGCCACCTCTTTCTATGAGCAGTGTTCTAGGTGAAGACCACAGCTGATATTACCACTAGGCAATGAGCTATAAGTGATGCTAAAACTTCTTTATAGAACTATGGCAAAAAAATGTGAATGGGCTTCCGGTCAAGATGGTGGAATGAGAGCCACACCACAACAACCAGGAGGAAACCCAGAGAAAAGAACCCTGCAATATACCCTAGTTCTCACACAATACTGAGGCAATCCAAGGTCCACCAACATAACTAAAAAAGAATGCTAACTGCCCACCACAAGATGTACCATATGTAATACCTCATGGGGCCTAGGAGACAATGCAGAGGAAGCAACAACACGAAAACTGCTCTCACTGCTATCTCAACAACCAGCACCAGGGAGATGGTGACAGATAGCATGGCCAATCAAAACAGCCACAGAAAACTCAACAGTCAATTAGACTGCTAAGGGGCCAACCATGGTTCAGGCAGTACTGCAAAAGAGGGGGCATCAAGCACGAACGAGCCACAGAGTGGGTAGGAATATCCTGAGGCACAGTATCACACATAGAAAAATGCCTTCCTGACCCCATAGTGAATACCAACAGTCCCACAGAGGAGGGCCCTCAGAGAAAGGGGGATAAGCATGCAGGAGGTAGGTGTCTATATTTTAACCTTTTATAAAATAAAAATAACTTTTTAAAAAAAGAATAGGGAGCCTTTCTTTTTTGTATTTATGTTTCTTGTAGTCTTGGGGAGGAATGAGACTAAGTATTTTAGCTTAAATTGTTCCCGCTAGGCTGTGCACTGCATAGTCATCAAGAGATAACACTACAACTCCAGGAATTAAATTTATTCTGGTTAACTATTTCAATAAAAATATGAAAACAAAGTGAAAAATATGGACCTTAGAATGTGTGAGTTTCTCCCACTTACCTGCACTTCTTTTAATTCATCATCAATTTTACTTTTTCTTTCTTCAATTTTAACAACTTCTTCTGCTATTCTGTGTTTCAGTCTTTCAAGTTCTGTTTTTTGCTCACTTGCATCCTATAGGGACATTAAAATAACACTACAATCACTTTTCATGCACTCACTATTTAAAAGTATGATGCAAAGTAAAAACCACTCAGAGAAAAGAGCAGCACAGTGCCCAGTCTTAATTACTATTTGAACCAGGCCTGACAGTACATAATTATAACGTGATCCTTTACACACACTTTACTTGTTTCCTATTTCAAATATTGTTTTTAAGAGTAGTTTACTCAACAACTATATTATTGTCTTAAAATAACTAGCAGATATTTTAAATAATAAAAATGACTGGCTGTTTTAAATATTCCTATGTAGTTGTAAAATCTCTTGAGAAAAAAAATTCAATTAGATGTCTGATGTATTGTTTACCAGGTCAGGAAATACTACTATGATTTCTATAACATTTTTGCTATTTCTACACTTAAATACAGCAAATCATACAGTACGGTGTTTTTTGTGTCTGGTTTTTCATTTAGCATCATGATTCTGAAATTCTTCACACATGGCTTTCATTTTCTCTTACCAACCTAAAGGTGGAATTGGTGTAAGCTCACTTATATAAGATCACTTCATGTTCTCAGTCTTGTAAAGTGTCCCAGGCATCTCATAGTGGTTTCACTTTGCATTTCCTTCATGAATAATGATGGATGCCATCTTTTAATTTCCTGGCCCTTCATGGGTATTCTGTGAAGAGTCTGCTCAAGTCTTTTCACCACTGATAAACTCAATATTTTATTTACTATAATGTTGTAAAACTTTTTATATAACTGGATCCAAGTTTTTACACACATGATCTGTAAATATTCTCTACAAGTCTGTGTGGCTTGCCCTTTCATTTCAACATTTACATAAAAGCTTTTGTTTTTAAATTTGATGAAGTTTAATTTACTAAGACTTTATTTTTCTACTTTGATGTAACATAAATTGTCTTTGCCTAAACAGAAGTCATATATATCTATTCTTCTAAATGTTTATAATATAGTGTATATGTATGTATATATATATATATATATATATATATATATATACAGGTGTATATATATAGTATAATATATGAATTTGTGTATATATGTGATACAGATCAAGTGAATATATGTGTAAGTTATTAAGTAAAGGTCTGGAGTCTTATTGTTCATATGTGAACATGCAAATGTCTAGCTACATTTTTGGAAATGACCACCCTTTCTCCATTTCAGTACATGTAAACGCAACTGATATTTCAAGTATGGTTCTATTTTGGGCTGCATAGTGTTCCAATGATGTCTATACCTAACTTTAACTCAATATAACACAACCTTACCTGTCACAGGTATACATGAGTCTAGAAATCTAAAGTTCTCCAACTTTATTATTTTTGAGTTTGACCATTTGCTTTTTAATTGAGACATGCACATTAGTATAGTAAATGTTAAAGCTAATTTCAATGAAGAGACATTGACTGGATAATATTCACCAATGTGAGCATGGATAAGCATACTTGAAAAATAGATTAAAAACAAAAATTTGATTACCAGGGAATATTAAAGAAACAATGGCACAGACACAGAATATAATTAAGTTCTGATACAAATAATTAGCTTCATTATACTACCAAATCAAAGAAGAAATAGAGAAGAGAAAAAAAATCACAAGGTCAATTTATAACCCGTTTATTACCATAATGCCCATAGGACTTCAAAAACCATGTAAAAAGATCACTGGAAATAAAAAGGGCAAAGAAGAGATTTGGGCTAAAGAAAAGTTGGATTTCCTAATGCTCATGCATAGTTAGTTGGTGGCTCACAACAATGCAATGGAAAACAGCACAACAAGAAAGGAAGCAGACATGGTGCCTAGGTGAAGAATAAATTAAGATGAGCCCTTGAAAGAGTTCAACAAGAGGAAGGTAACTGTTAAAAAGATATAACTAAAATCCAAAGTATTATGGAAGTCTTAGTATGATAACAAATCTCCTTTCATAAATGCTGAGATTATTAGAAGTAGGGTTAAGTTTCCAAGTATGGAGAAAAGAATTTTAATAAAAGCTTAATGAGATACTCATTTATCTGACAGAACATAAATAAAATCAGCTACAACCAGATCCACATAAAATTAAAGTATGAAAGGCTTTAAGATACCAAAACATCAGTCAATTGAAGGGACCGTGATATAATTTGAAAAAATGCAGAGGAATACAAGGCTCTTCATAAAACTCAGCCTTACACAATGTATTAATTTGAGTCAATAAGATTAGCAATAGTTTTAAAATCCATATAAGTAAAAGAATAACATTATTTTTCATTATGATAGGCAATGAGACATTTTGCATTTTTTGCACCCATGCTAAATGTACCTGCATTGACACTGTGATCTCTTGAAGGGCTGCGTCTGCTTCATCTTGTTTTGTTTGAAGTAATATACTTTGCTCTCCAGCTCTTCGGTTCAGTTCATCCACAAGAGCTTTGGCTTCATTTAGTTTAGAAACACCAGCCTACATCAATCAAATATTCATTGGTGACATAAAAGGAATTGTACAAAATTCAGTAAATAAATCCATATAAGGAATTAGCATATGTAAGTGGGCACCTAAAAACACTAACAAAAGAAACTGGATTGTCTTTTTGCTGATTAGATTGGTTTACTAAGCATCATATTTATTATGACTAGAGTAATGGCAAGCATGAGGCAATGATTTCAATCTCCAGAGTCCATATTAAAAAACTAGGCATAGTGGTACATGCATGGAAGCCCAGCACTGGGGAGGCAGAGAAAGGAAAAATCCCTGGAGCTTGCTGGCCAGCCAGCTAGACTAGACAGTTGGTGAGCCCCAGACCAATGAGAGAGCATATTCCAAAAGAAAAAAAAAGATGGTGGGTGGTCCTCCAAGGAACAATACCCAAGGTTGTCCTCTGGCTTCCAAATGCATGGCCAAACAGAACAACATGTGGCTGACAGCTTAAACACTGGGTAACATTGTTACCTGTGAAGGATCAAAGGGAAAATAAGAAAAATCTCAGTAAACCTTTTCTAATTTTAAATTTCACTGTGAAAAGGGACTCAAAAGTCATTCCTTTGCTAATAAACGTGATGGTTTTGTTTACTTCACATATGGTTAGAGTGGGCTACCATTAAAAATGCCACCCTGATCAGTGGGTGGTCTTCTGACCATGGCCTGGTTATCTTTCCCACTATCCACAATGAATGTACATGAAAACAAATTCCTTCTCTTCAATAAACAGGGTTTCTGTCACCTAACCAATCTGATTTAAGAGAGTGTCATGGAGAATTAACAATTTAACCAGTATTTACTGAGCACCTAAAAATAGAAGACAAGTATCAAGCTAGGTTTTTCACATACAATTTCATCTAATATATTCACATACAACTAACCCAAAGAAACTGCAACTCAGCAAGATTAAGTAATTTATCTAAAGCAATACTGAAATCTACATTATGTGATCAACCTTTAAAAATCATACTGAGCTGCTGGCTTAATATAAATGAGCAAGTCAATTCAGGGAACCCCAGTTCATTACCCTAACCCAGAGAAGCCAGAACTATGGCAGAAAACTTCAGAGGCTGGCATTTGTGGGTGTGCCACCTTGCTCATGCCAGGCAAGTGCTCCACTGCTGAGCTACAGTCCAGCCCTGATAGCCTACTATTCTAATGTCATGTTGAAGCTGAATCTCTATCCTTAGAGAAATACAGAAAAATTCAGAATAGGAAGTTATATAGCTAAGAACACCCTAATTCATAATTTCAGGGCTGGAGAGATGTCTCAGTGGGTAAGGTGCTTACTACAAAAACATGAGAACGTCAGTGTGGATCTCTCACTGGAGATGAGAGCAGGTTCCTGTATTCCTAGTAGAGACAGTTGGATCCAGGGCTTACTTGCTACTTAGTCTAGCTACAATGGTGGCTTTCAGGTTCAGTGAGAGACCCTATCTCAAAAGCTAAGGTGGAGAGTAAATGAGAAAAACAACTGAAGTAGACATCTAGCCTCCACATGCCCACAGATAAGCAATGTGCACAAAATGTGTGCTCTCACACATGAATTCACATGAACACACACTACACATGGACATACACCAAAAGGAAGATATATAATTTCAACCACAAACATCAATTTGTTTTAAATATACAATTTCAATTTCATGAAACCCAAGATTAAGCATTATATTATTTAAATAAGGATTTCTTTTCCTATTCTGTCTTTCCTTCTCATTTTTGGTATCCTTGAACAAGTTTTCACTCTGTAGCCCAAGCTAACCTCACACTTGCAATCCTCCTTCCTCCCAAGTGCTGGGATTACAAGTGTGTACCACTATTCATTCTCAACTAAAAGTGATTTTTCAATTTCTAAATTTTTTTCATGTGAAAAAGACTCTCAAGGGCATCAACACAACTTTCAAAAGCATTATATATTATCCCTTCAGATTTAGAAACCCATGACTATAATCCAGTGAGCAGCATAGTACAGAAGTACAATTGTTTCAAAGGATTTTTATACATTGTTGATACTAAACATATGCCACTGGCAACACAGCACCATAATTTACATAGTCTTAATCCCTTTAAACAATAAAACTCAAGATAAAATAAATGAATAACTAAATATGAAAGATAAAACCATTCAAGACCACCAATGTTATACCTGTAAGTGACTTTGTCTTTTTAACAATTCCTTTTTTTTGCTACTACTAATGGCAGAATACACATGCAGAAAAGTCATGTATCGGCTTGGTGTAGCACCATATGCTTTACAAGACTCGTGGATTAATAAAAATGATTTTAAAAAGTCAGGATCAACTAGAAAAAAGGAAAAAGAGTGATACATTAAAATTATATAAAATAATCTTAAATTTAATATTTCATATTATATACTCATGTGATTATGAACATAAGAAATCTTAAATATGTATAGGCATTCTTAGATATCTATTCGTAGCTCCCATGTTTATTAAGAATATTGAATTATGTGGTTTCAATGGCTTCTATCCTTCCACTGTGGTTTACTTACCCTAAACAATGTTAATGCTGTAAGAGAAATCTAATTGCTATCAAAACATATAAATTAGCTGGAACTGCATGATACATAAACATATGTTTGAAAAGTCAACACAGGAAAAGATGCTTAGAAAGAGAGTCCAGAACAATAAAACTGAACTGTTCCCATCTGACAAAGGAGAGAAAAGATATCAAAGCCAAAAAGTTAGGAATAAGTTTACACTCAATTCAATATCTCCATCTCAAATATACTGCCCTTACTGATTTATTTTCCCTCTGTATTCCATACTATAGTGAAAGAACTTCTAATGGCTTTCCCAAGCCAGAAGCCAGGAGACATTCTTGACTCCTCCTTCCTTGTATGCCACAGCTCTTGCACAACTAACATTCCCTCCAACTCCAAAACTCCTTCATCCAGGCCTTTTCCAAGTGTCTCTTACATAACAGAAATGAACCCCTAAAGTGGTCTAATTGCTTTCAGGTTCTATTATACCAGTCTACTTTCAATAGCCTAAACAGGGACTGGACCAAGAGATTCCTGTTTCTATAATGGGACCCTGGTTCTATCTCTATTAAACTCTCTCAAAGGCCTCAGATCACTGACAAGTTAAAAGCTAATCTCAGATTCACATGGAAGGCTCTTTATTTATCCTGCTGATCTTCTCTTCCCCTGGCATTCTTCAACTTACACATCCTACCTTGAGTGAGATCTTTAGATTTTCATAGTTTCATAAAAACGCCACCAATACTTCTTCACATGCCACTCATACGCTGCTCACTCTGACCAAAATGCCATTTCAAACTTTATGGAAAATACTTGCCTCCCATAATCTATTCCAGAACAAAGCTTTACAACACACTTGATATGAACTTCCACAATCACTTACCTTACTATATATAGAAGAGGTTTACATTTATATACAACATTTCCTTACTTTCAGTAATCTAAAGGCATCTCTAGCATATAGTCCTATTCCTAGTAGCATGCAAGTTTAACAAGTATTTTGTTGTTTTAAAAAAAGAGAAAAGAAAGCCCTGAAGTCTGCGCGGGCGGTGCCGCTTCTGGTCCCCGGCAGCCAGGGGAGGCGGGGCCTGGCCTGGCCAGAGTGTTTCCTCTGTCCATTCCTCCCGTGCTTCTAGTACCAGCTGGCTGCTGGGGCTCTGCTGGGGATGGCCAGCACTGGGAGCCAGGTGAGGTCCGCTCTGTGTTACAGCTCTGGGAGCGGCTATGGTGTTCTGCTGACGGCAGCAGCAGCGACAGACCCGGACAGGGAAGGAGAAGGCATGCGCCGAAGGCTGCTACAGTGGCTCCGGACCAGATAGCCTTGGAGGCATGCCCGTGGGCCTGAGAAGGGGCGGAAGTGTTTTGGCTCTTGTAAGCATGGCTTCCTGTGTGTTCAGCTCATCTCTTCAGAGAGAATAATGGGCAGTGACCCAGGGGAAAGGTGTGGAAATATATTCCCGTTTATTATAGGAGCCCAGTTGGTTAAACAGAGGTAGAGGAGGAGAGAGGGGAAGAAATGGGCAATGAAGATTAGTAGTAATCAGCAACCTGTGAATACCTGCTTTGCATGTAGACATGAGCTTAGGCACGTATCAGATGGCAGGGGTTAGAGGAGCTGTCACCTTCTAGGCACAGTGGGGGTGCGAACCTGGATTCATGTGGCTTGCTTAGGGAGGGAGTTTTAGGGCCAAGGGTGGAGATGGGGAAACGCCTACTGGGTTTGCTGGGGTTTCAAACTCATTTCTCAAACACCCTTTGTCCTCCATGTCCCATTAAGCAATACCAAAAGTATTTCATGATTAGGTGATACCTATGCAAAAGAATAAAAGGCCTAAGGTATAAATAAAGCTAATCCCATTCATAGTTAATTTGAAGTTGGAAAAAATAATGGGAATGCTATAGGTGAAAAAAATTTTAGGTCTAGACTTACAGAATATCAAGAAACTATGAGGGTTCTGAATTGAATTACATGACATATCTCAGTGATGAACTAATATGAAAAACGTGTACTGTGATAAAAGCCTTCAAAAATGTATTTAGAAAAATACTGAACAAAGTCCTAGCAAACAGGATACAACGCTACATCAAAACTATTATCCACCCTGACCAAGTTGCCTTTATCCCAGAGATGCAGGGATGGTTCAACATACGCAAGTCGATAAATGTGATACACCACATTAATTGGCTCAAACACAAAAACCACATGGTTATCTCGATAGATGCGGAGAAGGCTTTTGACATAATTCAACACCTCTTCATGTTCAAAGCTCTCGAAAGAATAGGCATAGATGGCCTATTTCTCAATTTAATAAAGTCAATTTACAAATCTCCTAAAGCACAGATCATTGTCAATGGGGAACGACTCAAGGAGTTCCCACTAAATTCAGGAACAAGACAAGGCTGCCCACTCTCACTACTCCTCTTTAACATAGTGCTTGAAGCTCTAGCTCAAGCGATAAGACAAGAGAAGGACATAAAAGGAATACAAATTGGAAAGGAAGAAATTAAACTATCCCTCTTTGCAAACGACATGATCCTTTATATATCAGACCCAAAGAATAGTGTCAGTAACGTCTTGAAGGTGATTAATGCCTTCAGCAATGTGGCAGGATACAAAATTAACACACAAAAATCAGTAGCCATCCTATACGCAGAAGGCAAGCAGACAGAAAAAGACATCAGAGAGTCTGTCCCATTTTCTATAGTCCCTAAAAAAATCAAATACCTTGGAATATCACTAACCAAGGTTGTAAAGGATTTATATAAGGAAAATATTGAAACACTTAAGAAGGAAATAAAGGAGGATGTGAGAAGATGGAAAGATATTGCATGCTCATGGAT
>PVHP010014156.1:0-39628 GCA_004024765.1 Zapus hudsonius | reverse complement strand
GGGCTCCATGCAGGCAACCTTGCACACCTGCTTCACACGCCGATGGCCATTTTTCAAAAACAAAACTGTGTTGCAAATCCAATGACCCTCTCTTTCTAGCCAATCTCCATTCCACAGAACCAGGTGGGCTACCAATTTGTTAATCCAGGGGGGATCAAAGCATTCAGGCCCCTTACTTCAAAGAGTCCGCATTCTTCCTGTTGTTCCAATGCAGACCAGCTGGCCCAACCTCAGTGGTTGTAATCTCTCAAACAATTGCAGGTGAACAGGCAGTAGTTTCGACCCAAAGATCTTTCTTTAACTGTGCCATCTCCATCTGCTCACACCAGTCCATCTTTACGTAACACAACCCTGCACAGGTTCCCAGGACATAGGCAGGCAGAACACAGTAAGCCTCTCACACAAACTGCTTCTGGCACAGTCCTGACCAAGTTCTTTCTCCCCCTCGTAAGCCAAACCTTACAGTCCATAGTTCTCATTACATTCAGGTCTTTAAACTCTGACCAGAATGATCCAATACGCTGTACTTACAGCACTGCAAGGCATCTCTTAGGCCGAGATTTCCAATCCATCCATATTCCTCCTGCAGATCACTTTCAAAGACCAAAGCCACAAGATAAGGGTTCTAGCAGCAACAGATGACCCCACATCCTGGTACCAAAACTGTTGCGGTCAGCTTTCTTGTTGCCCATTCCTCCACAAGCCGCTTTTGCTTGGGTTCTTCCTGCGCAGCAACTAGAAAGCTGACTGCAACAGGAGTGATACTTCTAAAAGGTAATTCTGCTGCTGTGTGGTAAGTAATGAGAAGATGGGTGAACACAGTAGCTAAACAAGAGACATGATGCAGACTGTCCAATGTATTGAGAATGGTGGTAGAATTATTGGTAAAGATGAAAGGTTGTTTTTTACAACTATGTGCCTTTAACTGTTGAGCCCTCTCCTCAGCTCCGACTTTTTTTGTGGAAAATAAATATAGGAATCTAGGAGTAGAATTTTAGGACACTATCATCATTTCTGGATTTATAAGCAAAAATCAATTTCTCATAAAAAGTTGTGGTGTTGCTCAAATCTAAGATACAAATTCTGAGTTTGGATAATTTGACTTTGCACTGGCATTTCAAAGGCTCCATTTGTGTGTGCTGTGCTCAGGAGGAGATGACAAGCTGATTTTATTGTTTTACACAGCATCTACCAATTACATTGGTGGTATTGTTCTAATGACTGAGGCATTTGGCACCATGTCGAATTCTAAAGTCAAATCTAGAGATATAAGCTCTCCAGTCTTTCAGAAGGCATGATATAATTACACTATGAATCTTTGATAAGTGATTTGGAAATTCTTCAAATGAAGTTTAACAAAAACTACTGCTGTTGTACCCATGTGGCAGGGACCCTGGGAAAATTGAATCAGGGTATTTGGAGGTCTCCCAAGAACTTTCATATTGAGAATGGAGACAGCCTGGGAACTTGGCTCCTGGAGAGCTGACTCCCACCCCTGAAAGACTGAATAGCGCAGATAGCCTGTCTCTCAGCTATGTCGACAGAGCTGGTTTTTGTTTTATGTATACCTCTTGGTTTTTGTTTTATGTATACCTCTTGTTCTCTGTGTCCATTCTTCTTTAAAATCTCACCTAATTCTCATGTCAATGTCCTGATGATGGCCCCGGGGGTGGGGAATGTGCTGGACCCCATGATCAGCTAAACCTCCTTTCTCTGCTTTTTTACCATGACTCTTTTCTTTAACTGGTATGATGGGATGGATGGCTGAGCCTAGTCCTTTGGAACTCCTAGATCCAAGGCTTTGTTCTAAAACTCCTACAATGGCTGTTGGAGAAAAGACAAGGCTGTGTCAAATGTTCTACTCAGAATTATTTTTAGAAATAAATAAATGCTTCCAAAGTTCATCTAGTACTTGCTGCAGGAAAGGTCATGTTCTTCATGCATTTGATATCTTACTTTCTGTTGCCAACCACAGTGTAAATATTTTCTGCCTCTTGCCT
Organism: Zapus hudsonius; assembly: GCA_004024765.1. Taxonomy (NCBI): domain Eukaryota; kingdom Metazoa; phylum Chordata; class Mammalia; order Rodentia; family Dipodidae; genus Zapus; species Zapus hudsonius. The sequence continues at coordinate 37,628 of PVHP010014156.1, read as the reverse complement.
CTCCAGGCTGCTTCCATCTGGGCATCACACTTTAACCTTCTTAATATGATGTCGGGTTTGTGTGCTTATAGGTGAAGTATGGTAATGCATTAAGGGAAAATTAAAACATGGTACATTTATGAAGCGCTGAGATTATGGACGTTTCAAATGTATTAGAAAAACAAACTTACTGTTCATAAACTAGTGCCTGGATAAAATTAGTCTAAGGTGCCTAGGGAAAGCTAACGAAATACCGAATTTGAATCATTTGAAAGAAGTGAGTTTAAATTTTATTATACAGCATCTGGGTTATTTGTACCTTATATCTAATCTACAAGTATTGTCATTGCTCTGCAAAACAAACAACAAAAAACACCCCAACGAAAGCTAACTCACTGCATTCTTTTGTCTGAGTAGTGTTTACTTCTCTCACCTGGATGTCTTTATACAATGAATTAGTGCCATTTTCTATGAAGTATCCTTGGGAGATTTGAGAACATTGAGAGGGAATTTATTTTTTTATTATTTTTAAATGTTTTATTGGCTTAAAATTATATATAAACAGCAATATGCTCAGTATCATAGGTTATTAGATAAAACCATTGAATCCATGATGGCATTCCCTTTTATGCATTAGTTATTCTCCCCCCCCCCCATGACTCTTACCTTCTTTCCGTCCGAGAGGGAATTTCTTATATGCGGTGCTTAGAAGGAATGAAAGCCAGTGAAGACACTTAATGAAACTAGTTACTTGGAACTGATTAAAACTGTAAATAAAATTACATTAGAGGAGCTTAGGTAGGAAGAATAAAAAAAGAAATCCACATTAGATGCTATTAGAATTGGACATATTTAGGATAAATTTCTAACTCACAAGACTTGAATTATGACATAACACATCAGAAGATGCATAAATGTAATTATGTAGCTTATGAGTTCTTACAAGCTAAACACCTTTACAGCCCATGAAGTTAAGGAAACAAAGCTTAACCATATTCCTGACATCCCTCACATTTACCTCCCTGATCACAACCTCTTTCTGTTCCTCTAGAGGAAAGACAGTCTTCTTTCTCCAGTTACTTTTCCAGCTTCACTTTGATCATCTAAGTTTGCATCCCTAAGAATATAGTTTAATACTGCCTGGTTTTGAAAGTTCAATAATGGTTTCATTTGGTGTATACTATACCTTTGGTTCTTACTTTAATATGGTAAGGTTTCCAGAATCATCTGTGGTCTTGAAGGTTGTAGCTGTTCATGGCTTTGCCATGACATTCTTTTTCTGAGCTAAGGATAGAAATACTTTTCATCAGTGTCTCTTACAATAACAATTATAATTTACTCATTTACTTGACTTTTGATAGATCTTTAAGTTTTGAATGTTTCTGGAGGTTTACAAACAATGCTGCTTTGGATATTCTACATGTACCTGTGCCCATATTTGATGCTGCTTTGGATATTATACATATATTCTTGCCCATATATGATGCTGTTTTAGATATTATACATGTATTCTTGCCTGTATATGATGCTGTTTTGGGTATTATACGTGGATCTATGCATATACGTGCAGCAGCAGCTCACCTTAGTTGTGAACTTTGCCTTAGTTGTGAACTTACTGGGTGGTGGGCTATGTTTCCCTAGTGGTGAGTCAGTGCACTCCCTCATCAGGAAAGTAGGAGAACTTCCATTCTCCACATTCACCAGCCACTTGTTTTGTCAGACATTTAATTCAATAGAATTTTATATAATATAATACAATAGAATTAAATGTCTATTAAATTTCTTAGGATATAGCTGTGTGGAAATTCTTTTTGAAGTACATGCCATGTTATTTGTTTATTTTTCTATTGGTATATCTGTCTTACACATTTGTCAAAATTCTTTATTTTCTCAATGTAAACTCTTTGATGGCTGCATTTTACTATCCAAGTGTGCATGTGATGAACAGATGTTTTTAATTGTAATATTGGTCCTATGAAATTTTTGCCCTAATGGTGTATTCTTTTGAGTCATGAGTCTTTCTGAGATACCCTGAAATCTCCTATGCCCTCTCCCCAGGGTCTCTGGATGACTTTAGAGGTCATGCTTATAAAGAATTGTTGAGGATTTTAAAAATTCTATTTTTTGGTTTTTATTTTGAAAAAGTATTATGTGATGTTTGTGAAAGAAAATTTTCTATTTTTAATCCTATGATATCTGTTTGGCTAACCAGACAACCATGTTAAGATCTGAAACCTTATGCTTATATGGTATAAATATTACAAAACTTTGTTTTTCCAATTACTATTTGTCCTACCTTTCTTAGACTGTATTCACCTTACAAGTAACTGGAGCTTTGGAAGACTGTTCTAGGGAGCTTTGTTGTGCCTTTGTCCTCCTTGATGCTTTCCTAGGGAGCTGGAGCAACAATGCTAGCTAGAGATCAATGCTGTGGCATGTTCAAATGTCAAGCTAATGTAGCCAAACTCTCATGGTTTATTGTGTATGCAGATGGAGGTCATCAATAAAAGTTAAAAACATAGAGTAGCAATTGTCAGCTGTTGTTAACCCACTGCTTGGAGTAGTGGTGTGTTTAGTTTGAGGAGTCAGGGATGGAAATACTTTTCATCAGTGTCTCTTACAAGTGGCTTTACTTAATTTATAAAATTAAATACCTTTTTATTGTAGCTAATTTAAAAAGTATTAAAAAAGAGTATCATATATTTTCTTCTCATCACTTAGCTTAAACAGTTACTGGTTCATGGATAATATTGTTTCATCTTTATTCCCTACTTGATTATTTTGAAATAAGTTTGAAGTATGTCCTTTAACATGGGTACATAGATTTCTTTAAATGAATCTCTGTTTTTTTTTTTTTTTTGTTTTTTTTTTGAGACAGAGTCTCATGTATCTTAAATGTTAGCCACCATGCCTGACACAATTCTTTTTAAGGCTACTGCCCATCTAAAATAATGAATATTTTGTTAAAGTATCTGTTTCACATTCTCCCAGTTCTCCCAGTTGTTTCATTAAAACATATATAGTTTCTAAATTAAAAATAATTTTAATGGGCTCATCTTTTTCCCTTTATTGTTTGTTGAAGACATGAAGCAGGGTATAATGTCACACCAGTAATCCCTGCATCTGTAGACTAAGGCAAGTTTGAGGCTATTCTGGGCTATGTAAGCGACCATGTTTTAAAAACCCAAAAAGTAACACAACAAGGGGGGGGGGAGAGTGTGTGTGTGTGTGTGTGTGTGTGTGTGTGTGTGTGTGTGTGTGTGAGATTTGTTTTCTAGTTTAGTTTTTTCTGATATCATTCATCAGAGGCCATTTAACATTTACTCTGATACTATATTTTCTGTAAATTAGTAGTCTTAAAGGCAGAATTTGTTTTTCTTTTGAATTTAAGCACATCATGAATCATTGGTGTTATAAAGGTATTGGAGAGATTCTGGTATCAGGTTGAGGTTAGCTTCTAGATGCACTGGAAAGCAAAATGTTCCTTCTCTGGAATCCTAAATTCTCAGTGTGCCAACCTCATTGTTTTCCTCTTTCCTTGCTGCCAGCTGGGCTGAAGGATTACTGCCTTCTCCAGCCCCACCCCAGTTGTCATTCAGCCTATTAACCTTGTCAGAGTCCTCCTTGCCCCATCCTCCAGTGCACCCTGCCCTTTACCACAGTGTGCTTGACATGTGTGTTAAGCTACGCAGTGGGTCTTAAAGAGACCATCTGCGACCTACAAGCATGAACAATTTGTTTGCTTTTGAAATAAAAATTCTTTATATTTATTAGTATAACATATTTCTTTAAAGATTAAGATGAGTGGCATAGTTCAGTGGAAGAGCACATGCTTAGTGTGTTAGAGCCTCATCTCCAGCACCTTCCCCTGACCTAAACTAATGCGTAACTGTAGAAACACTGAATGAAGCCCTGCCTTCCCACTTCTGCCTCATTCCTTGTAAATTTGACCCATTTCATTCTGAAATTACTCCTAGGCAAACCAAGGTACATTATGTATGCATGTATACTTTCTGCATATAAGTTTTATTTTTAAGTCAATATAGCTATGAAACTTCAGCTGTCCTGACAACATTTACAGGTTTGGCCATTCTCCTCTAGTTGGTGCTGTCATTTTCATTAAGACCAAATTGTAGATCAGGAAAAACAAGTTAGGCAAGTGTCTCCAAATACCAGGAAAACTTGTAGGCAAGTCTTCATTTTATGTAAAGGTAGTATTATAAAAGGAGATCACTTATAATATAAATACCATATGGTATATATTTTTTTAAAAATCTGTGGTCATATAGCATATCAAAAAATGACCAAATTTACATAAGCTAATTTAATAAACTAGGTCTGAGTCAAACCTTTTCTTGCTTAAAATAAAATTTCTTAAGAAAATCAGAAAAATACAAAAAAAACCCTACTGATGTGGGATTTTTTGGGTTCAGGAGGGGTCCCTGAGAATTATGAACCCCAGGTTTGGGTTCTATCCTAACCTCAATAAAGAATTAATAAAGACAAACTCAAGAAGGACAAATTATAAAGTTTATTTGGGGAGAAATCACAAATTGTGGAGTATATTTAAGGGGAGTTGGGATCTAGGAAGACTGGAACATGCTCTCGTGTGGAAAACATTGTACAGTTTACAAGACTTATTTAAGACAGATTGAAGTTTTAGGGAAAAACGAGTAAAGCCTCAAGTACAAGCAAGTGGAGAGTGATTTATAGACTGAGACTTTAAAAGAGAGATCAGAGTCACAAGTATGTGGCCTCTATGAGAGAAACTGAGGCTTCCAAGCATGTGGGAAGTGGGCTTTGGAGAACCACACATGGCATTGGACTTTCCTGTGGAGGGAAGGTAGAGAGCAAACTGAGAGAGTTTAGAGAACAGCTAAGGGAGAATATACCTAAAGGAGCATATGTGGCATCCGCCCAGTGCCTTCCTCTGGAGGGAAGTTGAAAAGAGAGTTGGTGGGCTCACCCATGTGGTAGATCTGGGGTGTAAGTATGCATGTGGTGGATTCAGAGACCATAGGAAGATTACATATATTCAATTAAGTGAGATGCTACCACAAACTATAAAGCAGAAGCAAGCAGAAAAGCTTCCCCAGACCATGAAGCTGTATCATGTCCCCCTACCTCCCTACCCAGCCAGGCTGGGTGAGGGGGAGGCACCAAAAAGACCATGATAGGAAGCAGACAGGAGCCTTTATAGTGTCAGGTTCAGGTATGCAAGGGGGAAGACCCCTGATTGGTTAGTAGATTTGGAGGGCAGACCCTAGTGCTAGCCCACCTGGGCCAGCCCACCTGAGTCTGTCCACTTGGTAGTGTGTTATACTAGGAACTGGGGGTGCTGTAGATCAGTCTCAGTCAGGCCTCAGTTCAGTTCTGCCAAGAGTTTTCCAGGGTGAGGTGGCATGTGGAGTGGCATCTCCTGGTTCTCTCTGGGCCTCCAAGCCTGACTGAGACTGCCTAGAAGAAGCTAGCTCTCTCCTCTGCTATCTAACTACCACCTCCTGTCTTGTCATAAATATTAATAGTTCTAGTATGAATTTCTGTTCTGGGGTCCTGTCTCCAAATCACATGTGGGTTCTGATTATCTGAATTTCAGACTTTCTGATAGAAACCCATTTAACCTATGTAATTTGAGGCTGGGGTAAGACTCCATGTGAGGAGTTTCTTCACTTTCCTGCGCAGATAGATCTGTCTTGACTTTTTACACCTGCAATATTCATATGTATCATATGAAGGATACGGTTTTACCTCAAAGGTAGTAAGAGGTTCTTTATTCCAGAGTCAAATATGGGTGAGCATGGCTCTGTAACACAGATTTAAGTTTACCCCAAATTCCATGTTTCAAATGTGGTAACAGTTTCATGAATTTTCTATAATAGCAGAACAAAGAAAGTCATAAATCAAAACACCTTTCAGATATATAATTGGGCACATCAGATATGTGGGTTACAACAAGGCAGGAACTCTCTGCTATGGGCCCCAGATGCTATTTGATGACATTCTTAGGTTTGGGGTTGGTGGAATGTAGGGTCTTTTTGTACATTCCAGTAGTCACACAGTGTTAGGGCACTCACCGAGGTGGACAATAACCCCCCAGGATAGCCTGGCTGTGGACTCCGCATTCCTGCTCTCCACTCACCAGAGCGTTAATCAGTCAGATCCCTTTGTAAGAGCTCAAAGTAGGTGCATTCTTTCCAGGAACTAGAGGTTGTCTTCAATACAGAGAAAACAAAATTTACAGAATTCTGTGGAATTTTCCACCTTTTTTTTTTAGTGACATCACCATACGGCAGACATTTTAGAAGAAGGTTCTAGTATATAGGAATTCTGGCCCCAGAGAGGACATTTAACTAAAAACTACATTCCTTAACTTGATAACAGTTTCTAGAAAAGAAATCACTGGAATAGTAACTTTGTCACACATTTTGCTGTGTTTTTAAAGCTCAAGCTTTTGTGAGCTAGGAAACAATGGGAAGATAAGAAAGTCTCCTAAGCAAATCTTTTTTTTTTTGCATAATTTCCACATACAACCATTGTTACTTAATATAGTGGTTAATTTTCTCCTTTCTCCTGCAAAGCCAGAATGTTTCTGTAGAAGGGAGGAAACCAGAGGCTGCTGGAGGGGATTAGTAAGTGAGATAAAATACTATTCAGCTCTTCAGTGACTCAGTGCCTTAATCCTCATTGGAAGACTACTGCATTTCACACAGTGAGAATAATTTTAAGTGCAGGTGCCTTGAGAAGCTCTTGTGTGTTTCAGTTTTCACTGCTATGGCTCACATGAATCACTCCACGAAATTAGTAATTTGTAAACGCATTGCTCCTGTCTTCCTGCAGGAGAAATGAAAAGGGGAGTCTATATCTAGAGTTAGGTTTTCATGTCTCTGTAGTAAATGTCCTGTTCCCTTAACGTCTATCTTATTGCCCTGCCTTGAGGCTGTGCGTGCGTGCATGTGTGCATGTATGCGCGTGCGCGCGTGCTCGCGCGCCCGAGCCTGTCAGCTGCAGCAGCGGCCACGGAGCAGGACCTGATTAGGAGGAGGCCGCCCCGCCCCATCCCGGTGACGTCAGTGGGCTCCATGCTCCCTGCTCACCCTCCTGGAATATGGCACCTCGGCGGCCCGAGCCTGCTGCGGGCTGCTAAGAACCACCATGGACGCTGCCTCTGATCCCTACCTGCCTTATGACGGGGGCGGAGACAGCATTCCCCTGCGGGAGCTGCATAAACGAGGTAACCCCCTCCTCCGTCCCGGGTGGGCCTCCCAGCCTGAGCCTCCTCCCGCAGGGCCGCCGGCTCCATCTTCCAGCAGCCTCCCCCCGCCCGGGCTAGCCGCAGTCCTCCGGCCCTCCTAGACCTGCGAAGCCTGCCTTCTAAATCCAAGCCCGCCTGCTATTTTCAGCTGCGGCGTAGGTGTTTTAAAAATCATGGTAGAGAACCGCACATCACCAGCCTGCATTGCTTCTACAGGTACCTTGTGCACACGAAAACACCCAGGAGTTGTGCAAGTCTCTGGCAGGGCACTGGCCTGCTCTCCTTAAAACTAATTATGTTTTAGTTAATTAAACTGCTCTCCTTAAACCTAATTATGTTTTAGTTAATTAAACTGCCCTTTTATTTTTCTTAAATTGATTATTCTAAAAGTCAGCTGGTTGACAGTTGTTGTTCTGGAAAAATGAACATCCAGAAAAATCTTAGATGACTTTATTTATGAGCCATATTAGTTTGAATGACTGATGTTATAAACTTACTTCATGGTTTAACCTTTTATTTAGGAGGTAACTAAGAAAGTCAATTTTTGTGCGTAGTCTGTCAATTCAAATGCACTTTGTATTCTGTTAACACTTTTAAGTTCCATAGAATTAAACATTATAATGCACAAACAGGTTTTGACGGCTTGCATTGTGTCTATAGATAGTATTTTAGGTTCTGAACAGTTGCAGCATTACTCTTTAGAATTCTGTAATCAGTGAAAAGTAGCTCTTTATATTTTGAGAAAAAACTGTACCATGACCATGTTGCACACGCTGTGCCTTCTTTGTAGCATTTTCATGTGTGTGTGTGTATCTGCTGTGCTAGCACATTTGAAGAAATACTTCAAAGTGTCAAGAAGAAAATAATTTCTCCTTTATCAACCGAATATGTGCCTCCTGCCTCCCCTTTTCCTAATGCTTACTGTTGTGATCATACATTCTCCTTCCTGTATTCCCACCATCAGTGTTTTGGTAAGAAATTTGGGGGGCAAGGTGAATGAATAATGATTGTTCAAGTGTGTGTGTGTGTGTGTGTGTGTGTGTGTGTGTGTGTGAGAGAGAGAGAGAGAGAGAGAGAGAGAGAGAGAGAGAGAGAGAGAGACCTTATTTTTAAGTTAGTAATTTAACTGTAAAACCAGACAGGCCACACTTTCTATGAGCGATTACAACATGCTCTTGTTAATGATGAGAAACTAGAAAGCCTGTGCTTAAACAATTTAAATTCCCTGTGTGAAGCCAGATAGTCTTGACAGGATTTAAGTACAGGCTCTGTAAAACCCACAAGTAATAATAATAATAAATAAGTTAAAACTTTTATGAGTGTAAATATTGTTACTGATATTACCAAGATAGTTCAAAAATTTTTTATTCTATGTCATAAATAGTTTCTTAGGAATTACCCTTCAGGCCTAGACCACTCTTAACAGCTCACATAGATCGCTTTTTCTGTGATGAGACTTCCTTTCCTAATATAAGCTAGTGGCTTTGGAAAATAACACGTATTTATGGTACATATCAGTTTTTAGTCGTACTTGACTGTGTTACCTAGGACATACGGCAGTACCCCTATATCAATGGGCAAGAAGTTATTTGTTTTCTGTAACTTATGACCCCTTGAAGCCATGGGTCTGCACAAAGGCACGGGAGATATGGATATAGGCAGCAGAAATCCAGAAAAGTGAATCAGCTTCCCTGTGAGTGTTAGAAGTAGATGTTCAGGCTGGTAAAGAGTCAAGAATCAAGCATAAAGTTGTAAAGGATATTGTAAGCAAGCCTGGGTGTGTTTACTAGCTCTCAAAGTGCTGGAGGCAAGGTTATCCCATGGCATCACCCCAGGTACTGCACTGCTTCTGTCATGGCGCTTCTTAATGAGGCTGGGGGTACAAGCAGGCTCAAGGAGTTGGGTACATGTGTTGATAGGTTAGAAATTAAGAGGATGTTTTGGAAATGACCATCTTTGGCAGCAAACATCTTACATAGAAACAAGCAAGTGCTCACAGATTGTCTTTTATCAGAAAGAAAAACTTGATTCATTTGTACTGTTAGCTTTATTCAGTATGTAATTTTATTTTCTTCTTAATTTGCTTATGAAGTTTAATTTGTGTGTGTGCGTGTGCTTGTGTGGATGTGTGTGTGTAAAGGGGGTTGAATTCCTTCTATCAATCTCTTTTAATGGATTTGATTTTAGGGACCTTGAATTTACATTTATTTCATGAAGAGCCTTTTGAATACCATTTATACCATTTGTTTTATATAAAGTATGGATGGAGTTCTTGTGTTGAAATAACTCCAGACGAGGTTCTGGGGAGAGGGATGGTGGTTATAATTGTAATGGTCATAACAAGTACTTAATAGAATGGACCACTACCATTTTTGTTCCACAGCTTTGTGAATATCCTCCTCTTATCCTCATCACCACCTCCAGAAGTAGGTCTGTTATCCCATTTTCCAGTTGAAAGACTGAAGGAAAGAAATATTTTTAAACAATCAGGATATGATTCAGCTATTTGGCTCATCTTCTAATCATAAGATACACTGCTTCTCTTGTACCCACCCTTGTAATTGCCTATGGGTTCAGTCTGCTAGGGGCCCAGGAAGGATTCCTAAGTCTAAAACAGAGAAACAAAACCTGGAGGCTACTGCTCAGCTTCTCCTAACTGGACATGACTGTATTTTCTGTAGAACTTTAAGAGAAGAAAAGACAAGTCTGCCTTTGGCAAGTGCTATTAAGTAGGCCATCTTCCAGTACACAAGGGGACTTGACAGGACATTCATGGTGGAGAGAATAGATTGAGTAAGCACCAAGACAGGAATCAGTGGCTATAGGTACCCAGTTCATTCTTTTGTATTAAAACTGATATATCAGCTTTACTGTGGGTTAGTAGAGGAAGTGCTAAAGAAAGGTAGATGTAATTAAATTTGTCTTCTTCCTATTAGGTGAATGTTCTTTTACATTATTTGGGAATCCAGCTGTTAAAAGATAATCTTAGTGTCAGAGGGACATTCTGTATGCTTTTAGTGTAAAGATCTGAATTTTAAATATTCAATAAAATCTTGATCATATTATCTATCTCTAGCTCTGTTTTCTAACAATAACTGACACTTTACTATGATTAATTTTTTCATATGTCAGAAATGCTTTGCATATTAAAATTTCAACATGTGAGCAGACCTGCCACATTTGTTAGATTGATAATTTTGGATATTTTTCTAGCATTGAGATCTATGTCTTGTGTCTGTGTAGGAGACTAGTAGCCTAAATTGTACTTTAAATTTTTTTTGGTTTTGATTAAAACGTTTTTAACTTGTAATTTTTTGTAGTCCTTTATAATTTCATTTAGGTCAAAAATTTATTTGGGGCTAAAGAGATGGCTTAGCAATTAAGGTGCTTGCCTTCAATGCCTAACCACCTGGGTTTGATTCCCCATTTCTAAAGTACAGCCAAATGCACAAAGTGGCGTACACATCTGGAGTTGGTTTACAGCAGCTGGAGGCCCTAGAATGTGTACTCTGTCTCCCTTTGATCTCTCTCTCTCTCTCTGCTTGCAGATAAATAAATATTAAAACATTTAATATATTTCTTTCACAAATTTTATAATTTGTTGTTTTGCAAAATGCACATCATCTTAAATGCAGCAATCAGAAGTGAATGTTAAGCTTGCTTCCAATTATACATATGTCCTGATATCAGCTTTATTATCTCTACCTACGAATATTGATTACCTTTTATTTTGAAGCAGCAACAGAATAGAGAATTAATTAAACTGAGAATTAAATGGGGAATAGGCTCAACATTGCTGCTGGCTATTTGTATATCTTTGGCCAGCACCTTTGGAACTTCCAAGTCTTTGCAGTTTGTAAATTAAATAGGATTGTGGATGGCTTGACAAACTTTAAAAGCATTAATATGAAAGCTTTCAAAAGAGCTTATTAATGATAGCATTAATACTGTCATTGATCCAGCAGACATTTACCTGACCACCTACTTACTGCAGGACATTATGCCATTACCATTTTAATCTTTGTTTTAGAAATCTACTAAATTTCGCCTTGTGTGGTGGTGCATACCTTTAAACCTAGCACTTGGGAGGCAGAGGTAGGAGGATCACTGTGAGTTCACTACTACATAGTGAATTCTAGATAGGCCTGGTGAAAAGAGAGAGAGAGAGAGAGAGAGAGAGAGAGAGAGAGAGAGAGAGAGAGAGAGAGAGAGAGAGAGAGAGAGAGAGATCTACTATCTACTAAATTTCTGGGACTTATGTTATCAATTTATAACATTTACTTTCCCCTCCCTTAATAGAATGACCCATTCCTTATCAGTAAGTTCACAGAGAGTGTGTATAGACACCCTGCTCTTAAGCAGTAGCAACACAGTTGTCAGGGAATACTTAAATGTCGGATTTCTGCCTTCCTTCTAACATAATTTTAAGTGTTATGTATGTGTAGTGTGTGTCTCCTTGTATAGAAGCTGTGTTAATGAGTTGAAGTGGCAAGTTTCACTGCCCTTGCATCTTGGAGATTGACCCCAGAAGTAATAAGTAATAGACTTCTTAAGTAATCGTAGGCCTACTTTTTCATAGAAGACTGAGTAAATTCTTAGGTTATTGTTGATGTGACTAAGAAATTTATACCTGAATTCAGTTTAAGATGAAGCAGTTTGTAATTTTTCTCTGTTAATGGAGTTCAGTAAATGGGGAACATCAAGGTTAAGAAAAGCAGATGATCTCCGTGTTTGTTAGCCTTCAGGTTTTAACATTGTAGATTATGAAATTGAACAGCATATAAGAAAGATAAAATAGAAAGTGAAATATCACTCTTTACCAAATAGTAAGAGTAAATATTATTTGTTAAACTTTGGTTTTATTAAGGTACATATCTGTATGCTGTCAGTGGGAAATATTTTTTGCGGTAGGCTACAGTCATAAAAAATTAAAAATAGTTTCTAAGTGTATGTCTGGAGGGGCAGTTATCTATGCCTGGGGTTTGGGTGTGTGAGATGAACCTGGAACACCCTGAGGGTCAAGGTAGGGATGCAGTTCTATCCTAGACTGCTTCAAAGTTTAGGAATGTGTATGCTGGGAACAAAACACTGCCTCTGACTATTAGGACAACATTTTTTACTGTAGCACTTTAAGGTATGCAAGAAACTGTGTTCTGGAGCCTGGAAGGTCAGGCAGAAGACACAGAGGGATGGTGATGGTTAGGTAGAAAACACTACCTAATATTTGTGGGTATTTTTGTGTTTTTTTTTTTTTGTCTGACCTGCACTGAGACAAGGATGCCCACACATTTTAAAATGTATATCAACTATGAAATTATATTTTGGCATAGTTGCATAGTGATAATTTGACTTTGGAATCAAACTGCCTGTTTGAATCCCTGGTCACTGTGTGACCTTAGCAGTATTTCCTAATATCTTTTGCCAGGGCTGTTGTAGTGAATGAGCTATACTAAGGAGCATCTCTGGAGCACAATTACTCAACACATGTTAGCTGTTATTGCAGATATGAATTAGTGTCTGGCCTCTACATGGGAAAATTATTTTAATTCTCATGTGGTCCATATTGGTGTCATATTCTAACAGACCATTACCTAACCCAAGGTCATAGAAATTTACTTTTGTATTTTAACATTTTTAGTTTTAACTCGTACATTTATACCTAGAAATGAATTTGAGTTATTTTTCATGTATGCCTGTGAAGTGAGGTCCAATTTCATCCTTTTGCATATGGCTAGCCAGCCTCAGCCTCATTTTTGAAAAAGAAAATCCTTTTTTTAAATTGGAGACATTTCTTTAAAGAATAATGTACAGTTTTAAACTTGGTTTTCCACATATGATTTTAGACAAGGTTAGGTACTCAAGAGTGATGTGGCTATAGATTGTACATATAATTTTAAATCATTTTGTGTGTCTATGTGGATGTATTTATACTTACATATGTACATATATGTGGAGGCCAGAATTTGATATCAGGTGTTTTTCTTAGTCTCTCCCCTCCGTATTTTTTGAGATATCATCGGTCCAGCTAGACCAGCTGGCCTGCAAGCCAGCCAGGCTTCTCCAGTCCTGGGATTATAGCAGCCAGTAGCCATGTTCTGTTTTTGTTTTTGTTTGTTTGTTTTTTTGTTTTTGTTTTTTTGGCTCTCATGCTGGTACAGCACAAACTTTATTGACTGAACTATCTCTTAGCCTTCTAATTTTCAATTTTTTTGTTTAGATTGTAGGTCTTAGCAAATAATTTGTATTTTCATAGGTATCCTTTGATGTTATAAGTTTCTTTGGTTGTTCAAAAATAGATTAAGACAAAAATGTTTTTAGTACAGTTCTTTGAGCAACTTAGTTGCAAGCCAGTTACAGTTCTTCAGTTAATAATTTTTTTCTGCCTGATGTTTTCAATAATATTGATATTTTAACTATGAAATGACCATTGGTTAATTAAAACTGGTTATTGATCATGCATTTGGATTTTTGTGTCCATAGCATAATTATCTGTTTAAAATATACTGAATTTTTACTCAGCATACCCTTGATGAACTCCTTGCCTCAAATGATGACATTTTTCTCTTTCTTTGTCATACTTTTAATTTTTTTAAGATTAATATTATATGAGTAATACAGTGTGGTCTCATAAAATCTTAAACACCAAAATACTTGAGCAGGAATGTTAGCTTGTACTTATTGATTCCTTACTTGACATATTATCATCTGTATGTGTTCTACACTCTGACCACTGAAAAATGGAAGAATAGGCCAAATAGTTACTAAGTAACTTCTCAAAGTTCATTATTTTAAAAAATACATTTATCTATTTATTTGTATGGAGGGAGAGAGAAAGAGTGAGAGAGACAGAGACAGAGACAGAGAGAGACAGAGAAGAGAGAGAGACAGAGAATAGGTACACCAGGGCCTCTAGCCATTGCAAATGAACTCCAGATTCATGTACCACTTTGTGCAAGTGGCTTTACCTGGGTACCAGAGAATTGAACCCAGTTCATTAGGCTTTGCAGGCAAGCACCTTAACCAGTGTGCCATCTCTCTAGCCGTTAAAGTTCATTATTATGGTCATGAGATTTCTTTTCTAGGCCACTGTGAAGGAAAATTATATTTTTCCAAGCTTTTTGTTATTGTATTTTGGCTAGTAGATAGTGTCACTAATGATACTTTGCAGGCAAGTGCCTTAACTGCTGAGCCATCTTTCCAGCCATAACTTGTACAGTTTTGAGGAATACAAGATGTTTATTGTGAAGACTTCCCCTCAGCTGGGGTGTATCTGGTTTTTCCTTGTAAGGTTGAGTTTATTTCTGTTGGAGCAGTATGCCACAGAAGTACTGCTCATTGCACTAGAAAGACACAGGGGCTCTTGATTCTTTCCTCCAAAAGTATTTTTAGGTTACTAGTTTAATGTTACCATATGGAAAGCAGAGTCTGAGAGCCCCAGATGTGCCAGGATATTTACACACATACCTATTATACTTATTCTTCAATTCCTGTCCTTAGGAAAATTTGTACCCTTTAGCTTTAAAAAGTGGAAGTTATTAATAAAATCAGAATGGAGTTTGGAGCATGGGAAGAGTTAAAAATTTAAGAAAACTTAGAAATAGGGGTTGAGTATGTGTTTTATGTAAGTGTACATGGATATTTCAATGCAGGGATTGGGTCTTTAAATCCTTAGCCAAGAATGGCTAGTTATTTATTTCCAGGTTGCTTCTGCCAGAACACTGAAATCAATATATTGTTCTCTTTTTTAGAAGTTTTATTCCTTCCCCAAATACACATTCAAATGTATTCAGTAAGAGATAGGAGAACACTGTTAGGGAAAAGCAAATAGATTAAGTTAATAGGTACAGTGCCTACTTTTTCTTATCTTGTTTCTAGGGCATCTGAATTATTAAGAAACAATTTGCAACTTACAGTGTACTTTTCTTGGCTTAATTCTTACTAGACCTAAAAGGAGGGCTCATATCATATCATAACATGGAGTTCTTTGTGCATCTCTCTTTCCCTACCTCTTAGTTTATGTAAGGTGGTCCTTGTTATGGTCCAGAGAAGTTTAGAGTGACTAGGGTAAGTTCAGATTCTTGCTTTGCTACATGATGGTTGTGATGTGTTTATGACCATTTCTCTGTGCATAAAAGGGAGTAAGTTAATTGAAACCAGAAAGACTACCAGTGTTACCTGGGAAATTTGTTCAGGTCCACAAAGTCAGAATAAAATAGGCAGTTCTCTCATTTTATTTTAAAATGTAATTAAATTTTATCCATCTGTTTTTAAAAACTTTGTGTGTGGGGGTGTGAGGGCACTCATGCCCCGCTCATGTGTAGAGGTTAGAGACAACTTTGAGGTGTCTGCTCCACCTTCAGGTTCCCCTGTCACTGCAAAATGATCTGCCAGACTGCAAATGAGTGTCAGTCTAGCTGGCCTGTGGCTTCAGAGTCTGCTGGCTCCACCTTCCATCATCATAGGTTCATTAGTACCACAGTATCTGCCTCTCCATGGGTTCCTTGAACAGCTGAGCCAGTCTCCCTGGCCCTATTGATTTTTGATACAAAAATATGGCTGTGTGTTAATTAGAGGTTAGATTTAATCTATGCCCCACGTGGCATAACTTACTACACACCTGTTTATTGCATACAATTTTGGGGGTCACGCTCGTGCCCAGCATATTTCCATGCTTCGTTTCCTGCTAAGGCAGACTTGAGTAGTCACAGCTTTGTGGTCTTTCAGCCTAAAATATTGGTTCTCTAGTTCTCCACTGACCCCTCTGTCAGATTGCTACAAGCACTTCGGCATTAGTATGCATTTGTTTTCTTTATTGTAGTATGTAGTAAGTTGACTCATTGTGTATAATTTATTGATTTCTTTAGGGATTGCACAGCTTTAGCCCAAGACAATTCCCAGTGAACTTGGTATATTGAAGACTATCTGTATAATAAATTTGGTAGCATTTGCCTTCTCAAAACATTTCTAATAGTTTATTCTTTGATGACTAATTGTGACAAGGCCTCTTTCTCCATAATTTTGTCAATTCAGTGCACTCACACACTTTTTTAAAACCTGTTTCAGTCTCATAGAGAAAAATGATACTGCATGTTTGATTTGCATTTCTTATGTGTTTGATTGAACTTATTTTTGTATTTAAAAGTGGTCTGTATTTTTCTTGAATTATCTTTTAATAGTCTTCCTAGAACATGCCTTAGGCTTGTATGCTCATGTAAATGCATAGTGAACACATACTAAAAATATGTTTAGCTCCAAGAAGGAAACCAGGATGATGACTAAACTTATTCAGAGGAGTATTTATTGATTAGTGAAGGAAAGAAATTGTCAGAAGGCATGAAACAGAACAATACCACCCCCAACTCCAGAAGGTATCTTTACTGCTGAACAGAATGAAAATCCTCACTTTCAACTCTACACACTATTTTACAGCTACACAGTCTATAGTCAATAGTAGTTGGTAGAGCTCCCAAATCCC
Source organism: Zapus hudsonius (assembly GCA_004024765.1). Lineage (NCBI taxonomy): Eukaryota > Metazoa > Chordata > Mammalia > Rodentia > Dipodidae > Zapus > Zapus hudsonius. The sequence goes on along the minus strand of PVHP010014156.1, from coordinate 20,922 downwards.
CTTCAACGGAATAGCAGGAGACTGCTAGGCTGCTTGTTGAGGGCTAGAATATGGCATTGAAAGATCATAAGCAATTCTATTTCTACATATGGATAATTCATATTCCCTGGACTTTGAAGGGCTGATCTTTTTTGTGAATTAGCAGAAAGTTATTGTACAACACACTCTTCTGTTTTGCTCTGTAGGAACTCATTATACAATGACAAATGGAGGCAGCATTAATAGTTCTACACACTTACTGGACCTTTTGGATGAACCAATTCCAGGTGTTGGTACATACGATGATTTCCATACTATTGACTGGGTGCGAGAGAAATGCAAAGACAGAGAAAGGCATAGACGGGTAAGTGTTTTCAGTAGTTTTATTTTTTTAATACAGTGTATGACATATCACTTAAAATATTTTTCTGCCAATGATCTCAGACCACCAAAACATGTTATACATTAGAATAAATGTAAGTAAATTTCTACATGTCATATGCGATAACATTTTTTCTCTTGTCTATTCCCTTCTGTAGTGTATTTATACCTGGTATTTTTATGAACAGCATTTGAAGTAGCTTACAAACAAAAAAATGTAATTAGAAGGCAGCATAGGAAGAAGAGAGGCCTAGCCCTGGAGCTAGGGGAAGATCATGCCAAGTTGAGTGAGGCCTACGACATGGTCTGGGGTTTGAGCAGCTCAGCAACTAAAGCATTAGAGGAACATTCCTGCTGTTTGAAAAAGGACAATATGTACTAAGGAGACAATTTTGTAGTGGTTTGCTGATTTCCTCTATTTCCTTTCGCAGCACTAAATGCTGCTGACATAGTTCTCAAATTGGATCCTGAGTAAAGCTTCTTGTGTGTCATAATAAACCACCAAGCAAAAAAAAAAAAAAAAAAAAAAAAGAGGGCTGGGCGTGGTGATAGTAGTGGTGCAGGCCTTTATCCTAGCACTGCAGAGGCAGGAGGATCTCTGTGAATTCGAGGCCACCTGAGACTCCTACATAGTGAATTCCAGGTCAGCCTGGGCTAGAAACAAGACCCTACCTCAAAAAACAGCAATGAAAAATCAAACAAAAATAGAGTCAGGCCCAATAGTGCATGTCTGTAATTGCAGCACTCAGGAGGCTGAGAGGTGGAGACTGGTGGGTTGGTCTCAAGATAAAAAAAAAAAGTTCTTGAAAAATTCCAAATCTGGAAACCTTTATTTTTGGTATCTGAAATTTACTTGCAAATGAAAATAAATATTTATGCAAATTAGCTATATTTTTTTTCGATTAATGTGTATATTTGTATGAAACCAGAAAATGGAATTAGGTTATGTTGTGTATGAAAAGTTCAGCTTACCTTAGGACAGTATAGAAAAAGACCAGGAGTTACTGTGAGATCCACTGGGCTCAAAGTTCCTTTAAGCTCTAAAGAGTATTGATTATTTCCAAGAACTTTTATTTATATGAGCTGTATATATTTGATTTTTACCATATTATGTGATATAAAATTTAAAATACTAATTCACTTTAAAGTAATAGTAAGAAAACCTTACATTTTAGCATAACATATAAAAATAAGTACATTTTCTAAAATAGATGTTTAATGAGAGATCATGTTACATTTTTATAAATATCATGATTGACTATGGATTATCTTATCTATGTTTACATTCCAATGTTACATTTTTGCTTCAAGTATTCTCTAGGTCACTGTGGATGTTCTTTGATATGACAAAGTGACAAATACTAGTTTATAAATGACTGGTTGTCATGAGTGCTCTGATAGTTTGTTAATTTTCTCTTACTTTAAAGCCCTTTGGAAGGTGAGGCTTTATAAAATCATGCAGTGATGGAAGAAAATATTGATTCACTGATTTATGAGGATTTATGTGGATCTTTTTAATGTTGACACTTTATCCCCCCAGTGCTAGGGATTAAATTCAAGGCACATAAAGTTTTAGTATTATGAAAATAATTTTAATCTTGTAGAGCCTTTAATAGGGTTTTATGGACTTTCTTGGGAATATGTAGACTAGAGTTTGAGAATCATTATTCTAATTCAACCCTTGTTTCCACTTTTTATCAGACAATAAAATATAGTACTGACTTTAATAATATTTTGATAATAATACCAGTGATCTCTTCAGAAAAGTCTATTGAGACACTATTGACCTTACAGTGACAGATACAAATTCCCCAAAATTCTTACTTTTGCTTGAAAGTTGACATTTTGTCATTGAAACAAACATACATTTATTTTACTTGAAATGGCAGGGCCACCTGGTTCAGTATTGAAAAAAGGCCCATCAAATTCCCAAGTCCAAGGTTGGAGAGATGGCTCAGTTAGTTTGTTAAGGTGCCTGCCTTGCAAGCATGAGGACCTCAGTTTGGTCATGGTGGCTGGTGCTGGAATCCTAGCCCTAGGGAGACAAAGATGGGCAACCCTCTGGGGCTTTCTGGCCAGCCAGTCTTACCCTACCTTGTGAGCTCCAGGCAGTGAGGCACCTTTTCTCCTAAAAGATAGATGGATGGCAGCTTAGGCTGTTCTCTGAATTCCAGACACATGTTTGCGTACACACACAGGAATATGCATACAGTTTCCTAAAAAAGCCATAATTTATTTAGTATTTAAAATTTTTATTATTATTTTAAATTACCTTACAAAGTAACAAACTTATGACATTTTTATGTGTACATTGATTTTCCCCTCACCCTCCATCTCCCTGCTCCCCACGATCCCCCCACTTTACCCTTTATCCCCAAGTATTCCCCCTTCTACTTTAATATCACGTGTGTTCTATTCTTCCCCACCCCTTCCCTTAAAGCCTCCTTTCGCCAGTCTCATGGGCCCCTTTCTAGTTTCCTGGCCTTTACCCACATTTACTTCCAACTAGATACACATATTTAACATTTAGAAGCTAAGAACCACATATGAGAGAATACACAACATTTGTTTTAATCATGGGTTATCTCACTTGATATAATTTTTTCCAACTCTATCCATTTTCCTAAAAATTTCATATCATCTTTATGCTTTAAATAAAACCATTATATATACATATTTCATTATCCATTTATCTGTTGATAAACATCTAAGCTAATTCCATTTCCTTACTATTGTGTAAAGTGTCGTGCTAAACATGTATGTGCAAGTATCTCTGAAGTAGGATGTAGAGAGAGCCCTTTGGGTGTATGCCTGGGAGCTGTATAGCTGGGTCATACAGTAGTTGTATTTCTAGTTTTTTGAGAAGCTTCCATACTGATTTCCATAATAGCTGTACTAGCATACATTCACACTAATAGTGGATAAGAGTTCCTCTTCCCATGTGTCCTCTCCAGCATTTATTGCCAGATGTTTTCTTGATGGTGGCTATTCTGACTGGGGTGAGATAGATCTTAAAGTTGTTTTAATTATATTTCTCTGATGGCCAGAGATATTGAGCATTTTTAAAAATGTTAGCCACTTGTATTTCTTCTTTTGAGAAGCTCATTGGCTCAGTTGATTGGTAGTTTTGTTTTATTGTTTAATTTTTTTAAAAATTTTTTTTAATTGTCCATAATGAGTTACAACATTTAGTGGGCAAACAATGAGTTGTTATCCCCGATTCCCCTCCCCACTCCGCTGGATAATCTCCTCCATGGGTCGTCTGGATCAGTCCTTGTGACAGGGGACCATGGATAGCCTAGTAATCAGCCAGGTTCTCCTGTCCGTACCTCTGGATAGTCTCCCCCACCACGGCTCTCACAATCTTTCCGCCCCCTCTTCTGCAAAGTTCCCTGAGTCGTGGTGGGTGAGTAATAAGTTTGCTTTAAGGTTGTGAGCTTAGGGGTCTTTGTGTCTTATTGTTTAATTTTTATAGTCCTTTATATCATCCAGATAGTAACCCCTTGTCTGACGTATCACTGGAAAAGATTTTCTCCTATTCTGTAGACTGGCTGTTTACTCTTTTGACATAGTTTCTTTTGCTATACACAAGGTTCATAATTTGTCAGTTCTTGGAACAATTTTCTGTGCTATGGGTTCAGTTCAGAATAGTCTTGTCTATACCTGTTTATGTTAGAACTGCACCTAGTATAGGAGGACTGAAATTCCCTCATTCAATTTAGCATTTACTGTTTTTTCAGTGCACCTTATGGCTTCAAATAGATGTGCTTAAAGTTGACTTGGCCATTGCATTCCAACCATAGCCCTCCTACATAGTGGTGGAGCACTGGTCCTGTGATGGAGAATACAGCTTTTGAAAGCAAAAGTCCCAGTAGGATGAAGAGTTGTGGACTAGTTAGAGACAACTTTAGAAGCACAGTCTTACTAAGAGAGGAAAGGCTTACATTGTTCTTGGTGGAATGAAATCTGTTTCCAATCCATTTTCTTGCTCATCTTCTACCTGCCTACACTGTGGCCAGCCAGGGACACTTTTCTGGCTTACACCATGGCAAAATAGCCTGTCTCCTACCAATGGGGTTGGAGCTGTCTAAATCTATAATTTTACAATCCTGAAACTTTTGGAAATCTCTTTGTCCACATGACTAGTCTACTTTATATCTATTGTCATTTACTGTGACTGACTGATCTTACCTATTAAAGTTAACAAAGTTAATTTACCTACCAAGCATTTCCAGCCATGCTATCTGACGTCCACTAATATGTAAGCTACCTCTATGTACTTAAGGTTTGAATTTGATTCAGTATGATATCCACGGTCAAATTGTTAGGTGGTTTATGGAGCCCTCACCTTCAAATCTGGAGGTTCTAATTTAAAATGTAGACCTCTGTGTAATTCTTGTCAGCTGGCATATAGGTGTAACAACTATCATACATAGTGATTTTTCTATGAATTCACTTTCCTGTAATTTAATTCAGACAGTACTGTTCTGTGTTTCATAACTGAAAAACATTTGCTAGTTTCCAAAACTGTAGAATTGCAGTTTGAAAAATGAAGTATAAACATTTTTAATTTCAGATCAACAGCAAAAAGAAAGAATCAGCATGGGAAATGACAAAAAGTTTGTATGATGCATGGTCAGGATGGCTTGTGGTAACACTAACGGGATTGGCATCAGGTAAAGAAACAAAGCAAACTGTAAATGAGTCTCCTTTTATTTTTAGGTACTATATAGTTTTTAAAATACTTATTCCCTCCCTGAAAAATCTTAAATATAAGACTAGGAGACAGGCAACTTCTGAGTCTAGTCGTCTCTTAACATTTTAAATGTCTATTCCATTTGGTTGATCTTTCTAGACTCAAGTTTCCCTACCTGTAAAATAAGTGCTTTGAACCAGGTAATCAATAAAGTATCTTATTTAGCATCATGATTTATAGCTAATATTCACTGAGTGTTTCTTACGTATAGTTTACTGTTTTGAAAACTTTACATGTTTAAACCTTGTGTCAGTCCTTGGTCGTTAATACTATCATCATGACCATATTTTTTACCCGGAGGGACTCAAACCCAAGAGAGATCAAGTTGCTTGGCTACAGTTACAGAGCCAGTTGTATGTGGCTCATATTCCAGTAATCTAGCTCAAGAGATGATGGCCTGCTCTTTTAATTACTGAACTATATATAGCAGGGTCAAAAAGACCCAGATTTGAGATTTCAAAAGTAGCACTTGATTAATCAACTTCAGCTTCCATCAGGAATGATTATGTTGAGAAAACATGAAAAACAATCAAAATTTTTGTGGAGAATAAAGGGAGGTATTGATAACTCCTTGGCATGCACAGAATTATGTCACTTACCTTGGCCAACAGGTTATTGAAAACTGCTCTACATCACTAGTCATCAGGGGAATGCAAATTAAAACCATACTGAACTATCACTTAAAACAAAACCCTAATGTCAAGAGGACAATTGATGATTGAAAAATATGGGGCTGGGGAGATTCCTTAGCCATCTTGCTTGAAAAGCCTGCTGTCCTGGATTTGATTCCCCAGTTCACAAGTAAAGCCCGATGCCTAAAGTGGCACATGTTTCTGGAGTTCATTTGCAGTAGTAAGAGGCCCTGGTATACCCATACATGTTTTCTCTCTCAAGTAAATAAATAAAAATATTTTAAAACATTGAAAATTGAAAACATTTTTGAGATAAAAGTAAATAGCATTCATTTTAAAAAATCCAATGCTTTTTAAACAATATACTACTATAAAGTGGAAAAGAAATTGTGTACCCAGTACCCTGTGTGAAAGTGTACTGGACAGATAGCATCTGTTCACTTAGAGACTGTCTCCTAGTGCTCATATTCTTGCAGAATGCCTAGCAAAGGGTGGTAATGTTAAAAAGAACACAAAATTATATATCTTCTGGGTGTGACCTACTGATATTTTTATATAAGCATGTTCTAGATTTACCACGACCTTATGTTTCTGGTGTTCTGTCAGTAAATGAATCTTCATATGTATAGGTTTCTGTTATTTAGTAAAATTGAAAATTTATTATAGTAATTCACTAATTTTTTCTGATGGACATTAAACTTCAGTGAAATTGATATCATCTGTAAGGCTATTGATTAAATTTGATTGAACATGCTGATTAAGAACCCTGGCGTCAGCAGGATTTGTGACTCTCCTGACAAGGAGCTGTCTTTTGAAGGTGTTCTTTTAAATGCCTTAAAATACTTTAAAGTGTCTTTTAAATGCCTTTTCTTTGTTATTTTTGGGGGGTAGATTATAATTAATTTGAACGACTTGTTTGGATTTTCATTCTACAAAGAATAGCAAGTAGGCTTATCTTTGGGCCTTGTCTGATGCACTGTTTCAGGGGCACTGGCTGGATTAATAGACATTGCTGCCGACTGGATGACTGACCTAAAGGAGGGCATTTGCCTGCGTGCGTTGTGGTACAACCATGAACAGTGCTGCTGGGGATCAAATGAAGCAACATTTGAAGAGAGGGATAAATGTCCACAGTGGAAAACATGGGCAGAGCTAATCATAGGCCAAGCAGAGGTAAGCTTTCCTCTGCTCAGGATGAGTTAGTCTTTAATGTAGTGAAATGTGTTCAGTTCATTTAACTATAGGGTTAATCTCATATTAGGCAGTGGTAACGTGAATTACATGGGGGAAAAACTCAAATATCTGTAGTAGAGTAGAAAATATACGAATATAGCAAGAAAAAAAAATGAAGATTATTTCAAGTAGCTTTTGTTAAAACGAAGTCATATGGTGATAGCACCAACTTATTTCCTGTGAATTGTGGCAGAGAAGTGATAGCCATTACAATAGGATCTGTGAAAGTTAGTATGAAGTTATCATGGCTTACCATATTACATCACTAAGATTGGAAAATACAATTACAGAAGTATAAATTATATAAATTGTAAAATAAGCCGTTCTAGGTGAGCGACTATAAAGAAATTTAAAGGTTTAATTATATTATTGCAAAGATTTTCTATAGTAAACATTCTTGAACTATATACTAATAGATATACATTCACAAATGGGTTAAAATCCATATTTTAAAAAATTTATTATACTTGTACTTATTTATTTCCAAGTACAATATCAGTATGTTGTATTTTTTTTAAAACCTGGCTTAATTGAATTCACTTTAATGATCTTCAGGAGAATAAAACAGAATGAAGTTTCAATGCCAACCTGATTTTGCCTATACCAACCATTTCTGAAAAGTCTGTGTGCAAGAAGAGGTTGATATGTCTAGGCAACAAGACTAGGGAACAGGAACAAGTGAGGGAAATGATCAAATGAAAACAAGCCTCCTTGGAATGTATAGTAACTATTTTTTAGATTTTATTTATAATATTTTGCTCATGTAAAGTTTTTATTATTTTTATTTTTTATTTTTTGGTTTTTCAAGGTAGGGTCTCGCTCTAGCCCAGGCTAACCTGGAATTCACTATGTAGTCTCAGGGTGGCCTCGAACTCATGACAATCCTCCTACCTCTGCCTCCAGAGTGCTGGGATTAAAGGCGTGTGCCACCATGCCCGGTTTATTATTGTGGAAAGAAACTAAGTGACTTCTAGAAGTTTTACCCAACTGGGTGAGGTAATATCTCCTAGCTACTTGGGAAGTTGAGGCAAGAGGATCACATAACTCAGTTTGAGACCAGCTTTGTCAGCCTTGCTGGGCCCCTTAATAAAGTAATAATAACAATAACAATAATAATTATGATAATACAACAATAATATAAGTTTAAGCACATATAAGGCAAACATTTCATGAGAAGTGCACTGTAAATTAAATTCTTTCTGAGCTGTCTTTGCTTCTTTAGGGCCCCGGCTCTTACATCATGAACTACATAATGTACATCTTCTGGGCCTTGAGTTTTGCCTTTCTTGCTGTATCTCTGGTCAAGGTATTTGCTCCATATGCCTGTGGCTCTGGCATTCCAGAGGTAAGAACTATAATACGTAGCTCAGTAAGTGCTAACCATTATGATGCTATTTGTCTTTAGGAGAAAAAAAAATAGACATTTTGGAAATGGCTTTTTTTGTAAAAATGAAAAAGAAAATTCAAAACATGTAAGATAATTATAGATATCACTAAAAAAATTTCACCATAATCATTTCATCATTTGCTGTGGGGCTGGTTCTCCTCCAGCATCACTGATTTAGCCCATGGTAAAGCAGACTGTTAGAACATTTGGTTAAACATCAAGAACCTAGAAAATTATCTTGTGGCCTGAAGTTCTTTGGTCTGTTAGCTATATGATCTGTTTTGCTCTTAAGATCCTGATTTTTAATATGTCCACTAACTTAAAAAAAAACTTTTGATTAGATTAAATAAGTTAATGATTCTGGAATTTGGACATTGTATACTTTGAGAAAACATTTGATTACAGTAGGTCAGTATTGTAAACAAACTTCATACCCATGTGCCACCTTATGCATCTGACTTTCATGTGGGCAGTGGGGATCAAACCTGGGCCAAGAAGGCTTTGCAAACAAGTTTGTTTAACTGCTGAGCTATCTTATCTCCCCAGCTCAGGTTTTTAAAAATTGTGAATTATTCCATAGTTTGTCAAAATTTGCAAGGTAGTTTTAGGAATAAAACAAGATAATATTGTAGAGAAGCTAAATTCTTATGTTTCATAAAGAAAATTAAGCTGCCTTTTCTTTCCTTTATAGATTAAAACTATTTTGAGTGGATTCATCATCAGAGGTTACCTGGGAAAATGGACTTTAATGATTAAAACCATCACATTGGTACTGGCTGTAGCATCAGGTTTAAGTTTAGGAAAAGAAGGTCCCCTGGTACATGTTGCCTGTTGCTGTGGAAATATTTTTTCCTACCTCTTTCCAAAGTATAGCACAAATGAAGCAAAAAAGAGGGAGGTAAGTGTTTTGTATACTTCATTTGACTAAAGAAACATCTGTCATCTTGTCTTACTCTTTCTTCTCGTTGTTTGCAAGTATGACACTGTTTGCCTCTTATTTTTCAGTATTAATGTACCCTGGGGTTGGAGGCAGGGTTGGATGCCAGTGGAGACGATGTGTACTATAGGGAAAACTTTCTCAGGCCATGGGAAAGTTCTTAGGATGGTTAGGACTTCCTGAAGCTTAAATCGGAAATTCACTTTAAAGGGAAATCTTTTTTGTCCAGATCTTTTAAAGCAGTTTCCTTCACCATTTCTTTAGCAACATGGCATCTTCTAGCAGACCTTTATGCTATAGACTTCTACTATGCTTCTACATTGTTCAGGATGTTTCTGGAAGAAAAATAGACTGAGACTTTCTATAGATTTTAGGAGTCTTAGCCCCTTTTTCGCAATCTAAATCTAGTCATAGGTAGTTCAGAGATCTTAGGGTGTTTCACAGTCTCATAAATACTGAGAACCCAGGGATTTGGGGTTTAAGAAGGGTGTTTCTTCCTGCTGTTTATGTACTATAACAAAAATTCAAATATTTTATCAAAGTTTAGTTGATTAACAGTACTTTTTGATTTTAGCATTAATATATTCTTACACCAGCAATAAATATACCAACAATGGAATACTTAAGATCATAGCTCTATCTCTGAATAACAATTGTGACTTCAGTTCTTAACTGTACAGCAAAAATTTATGGTTACTGATTATGTACTGTGTATCTCGTGCTAGGGATGTACTTAAGTTTCATTTTAGAGTGCAATTCCACAGAAATCTGAGTCAGATGGCCCTCATTGATAGTTTAGGAAGGTTGGACTCAAAACAGCCAACATTCCAAATCCTACATTCTTTTTTTTTTGCTTTTAGAAGTAGGGTCTTGTTCTAGCCCAGGCTGACTTTGTAATTCACTATGTATTCTCAGGGTGGTCTTGAACTCATGACAATCTTTCTACCTCTGCCTCCGGAATGTTTGGACTAAAGGCATGCACCACCATGCCCAGCTCAAATACTGCATTCTTAACCACTGTACCACTGTTTCAACCCCCAAAAAAAACTGTATAGAATTGAAGGTTACAGGTTAAAATAGAACATGATATTTGCCTCCCTAACTCAATTCCTTTGTTGTGCCTTGGCTTTTTTTTTTTTTTTTGGAAAGACTTTGTATAATTATATTTAAATACAATTGCTTGTTTTGAATTTAACATAGTTTCATAAAGTGATTACTGGTTGCCAGTAATATTCAATTCTTATGGAACTAAGTGTACTATCACATGATTTAGAGAAAACCAAGCTGCAGAGAGTGTAAATTAGCTGGCGAGAGGAAGAATCAGGGAGGGTTTCAGTCCAGTGAGCTTGTCTACAGAGTTCATGCTCTCAGTCACTCGCAACAATTATTTTGTTAATATTTTATTTATTTATGGGAGAGAGGGAGAATGAGAGTGGGCATGCCAGGGTCTGTTTCCACTGTAAACAAACTCCATATGCACGCGCCACTCTGTACTGGGTACTGGGGTTATCTGTCAGGCTTTGCGAGCAAGTGCCTTTAACCCCTGAACAATCTCTCCAGCCCCTACAATTTAATTCTTAATCTTCCAGTTTCTCTTCCAGAAGTGTAAAAATTGACTATGGAAATGCTTGGGTATTTACTGGATGAAAGTAGTAAAGAGAGTAAAGACTCTTAGAAAAATAGGGACAGATAAATACCACAGACACGATAGGTCTAGTTGGTTGCTAGCAGTGGGCAGTGAGTGAGTGAAAGGTTAGGGGGAGGAAATCCTTTCAACTTTATCCTTGTTGCTGGGTCGAAGCTCAAAGGGGCTGTTAGTAGTGCTTTGAGAATGATGGCCTCTATCTTGATGATAAGATGTTCAGAGGATGTCGGAGTGTTAATGTATATAGAAACTATTTAGTGTTCTTTAATTTCTTTTACATCATGGTGAAGCAGTTAGCTTTAACAATCTAGAGAAGTGATATCCTACTTAAAAATAAATAAAAAAAGCAATAGAGTTAATATATATAGAAACTATTTAGTGTTCTTTAATTTCTTTTACATCATGGTGAAGCAGTTAGCTTTAAAAATCTGGAGAAGTGATATCCTACTTAAAAATAAATTTAAAAAATAGCTACTGCTCAATTCTACTTTTTGTTATTTTCATATCTGTACAAACAAGCACATATTGAAAGCTATCCATTTTTATTGCCTTCCTTTTATAAAATATTCAGATTAGTATACTGGAATAAATGTTTTTGACTGAATAAAGAATGTGTGAATGAGTTTTCAATTAAAGCAGAAGAGGGCAAAACACTTTTTTTTTTTTTTTAAGATTTGGTTTTCTTCTTTTTTTAATATTTTATTTATTCATTTTCAAGCAGAGATACAGAGAGAGAGAGAGAGAGAGCACACCAGGGCCACCACCTTGTGGGTCTGGCTTATGTGGGACCTGGGGAATTGAACCTGGGGCCTTAGGCACTTGGAGGCAAGTGCCTTAACCGCTGAGCCATCTCTCCAGCCCCAAAACACTTTTAAGAAATGAATACTTGCCTGTTTTGGGGGAGGAGGGCATGTGAGTTAAATTCAGAAGAGGTATTTGGGATATGCATGCAGTAAGTTTTTATTTGGTATATTTGAATTTATAAGAAATAAGCCACATTGTCTTTGCAGGTGCTGTCAGCTGCCTCAGCTGCAGGTGTTTCTGTAGCCTTTGGTGCACCAATTGGAGGAGTTCTGTTTAGTCTGGAGGAGGTAAGGACCAAGTACTCTAATTAAAGCTATATTGATAGTTATATCTACAAATATATTGTGGCACACATTTCAGTTTTATAGCTGCTGTAATGGAGATAAAAGTTTCAAATTTATTTTTAGAAAGTTTTAAACTAGTTCTTGCATAGTGTATTTAACATATTGCATATCTACAGAAAATTATTTTAAATCTTTTATTCATGTGCAAATATTAGTAATTATTTTAAGTTGAGCTTTACTTTGTTGACATTCACAAGTTACAATAATGAATTTGCCTTAATGCTGGCTAAAGTATATTATTATTTTGAATCAATTCTTCAGTTGGGTTTTAATTTTTTTTGGGGGGGTGAATGTTCTTAAACAGTTACTGATGTTTAAGAAAACAATTTGAATTGCTCCAGTGGAATATTTGTTTTTGTTTTCTCATTGGTGCTTAAAATGTTTTTATACTTTTACACAAAAATTTGCCTAAGAATTTTTATTTTTTAAAATTTGAGCGTATGCATGCACACATATGTCATGGCATGTGTGCTAAGGTCAAAGGACAGCCTCAGGGTTTACCACTTAGGAAGTTATCTAGCTCATTGTCTTTTTATGTTGGAAAGGCCAGACTAGCTGGACCGAGCTTTGGGCTTCTCCAGACTCCACTTCCCATTGCTATAGGCTCATTGGAATTACAGATGTGTGTGCCACTTTGCATGTGATGATCAAACTCAGGTTGGCAGACTGCAGAGCAAACACCTTTGTTCACTGAGCCATCTCCCAGCCCAGAAATGTTTTTCATATTTATGGATTACTTTTTAATATAAAACAAGCAAATCAAGTACATTGTTATGGGTTAACCACCACTGGTAATGCACATTTCATTTTTTAACTACTATGATTGGGTTGGATGTGAAACTGCTTTTGAAAAATAGAGTGTGGTGGCCACATACCTTTAGTCCTAGCATTTGGGAAGCTGAGATAAGAGAACTGCTGTGAGTTTGAGTCCAGCCTGGGCTTAGAGCGTGTTTCAGGTCAGTTTGGGCTAGAGTGAGACCCTGAATTGGAAAAACAAAATAAACAAAAAACAAACAAACAAAAAACCAATGTTAGGTATTCTAAATAATTATTAGATATTTATAATCACTAATTGTGAATCTGTAGTGCTATGATAAAGAAAACACAAACATTTATTTGCCAGCTTTTCAGTCTGTAAAGCAACTTTTGTTTTTGTTTTTGTTTTTTGTTTTTTTGAGGTAGGGTCTTGCTCTAGTTCAGGCTGACCTGGAATTCACTCTGTAGTCTCAGGGTGGCCTTGAACTCACAGCAATCCTCCTGCCTCTGCCTCCTGAGTGCTGGGATTATAGGAGTGCACTACCACGCCCGGCTAACTTTTTTTTTTTTTTTTAAGAAGGGCAAACATGTAAATTCTAGCTGCAACAAAATTTAGAGCTTCAGTAAAATTTAGAGATACTCAGGCTACAATAATATCAGAATTATTAGTTTACCTTACAACATTAATTGTTCTTTCTTCTTCTTTTTAGGTTAGCTATTATTTTCCTCTCAAAACTTTATGGCGATCATTCTTTGCTGCTTTAGTGGCTGCATTTGTTTTGAGATCCATCAATCCATTTGGTAACAGCCGCCTGGTTCTTTTTTATGTGGAGTATCATACACCCTGGTACCTTTTTGAACTGTTCCCTTTTATTCTCCTAGGAGTATTTGGAGGGCTTTGGGGAGCCTTTTTTATTAGGGCAAATATTGCCTGGTGTCGTCGACGCAAATCCACCAAATTTGGAAAGTATCCTGTTCTTGAAGTCATTATTGTTGCAGCCATTACTGCTGTGATAGCCTTTCCTAACCCATACACTAGGCTCAACACCAGCGAGCTGATTAAAGAGCTTTTTACAGATTGTGGTCCCCTGGAATCCTCTTCCCTTTGTGACTACAGAAATGACATGAATGCCAGTAAAATTGTGGATGACATCCCCGACCGTCCGGCAGGTGTTGGAGTGTACTCAGCTATCTGGCAGCTGTGCTTAGCACTCATATTTAAAATCATAATGACAGTGTTCACTTTTGGTATCAAGGTAAGTGCTAATGTGAGGGGCACTGAAGTATTTTTTTTTCCTCTGGGGTAGGGTCTCACTCTAGCCTAGGCTGACCTGGAATTCACTATGTAGTTCAGGCTGGGCTTGAACTCATGGCAATCCTCCTATATCTGCCTCCTTTGTGCTGGGATTAAAGGTGTGCACCACCCAGCTTGAAGTAATTTTATTTATTTACTTATTTAGTTGAGAGAGTGAGAGACAGACAGAGACTGAGAGTATGGGTGCACCAAGGCCTCCTACCACTGCAAAGGAACTCCAGATACATGTACCACTTTGTGCCATCTGACTTTATGTGGGTACTGGGGACTCGAACCCAGGTTTGGCAAACAAATACCTTTAATCTCTGAACCGTTTCTCCAGCCTCTTAAAGTAATTCTGACATATTCAAAAATTTTATGTGCAATGAGAAATGAAGTTTTACCTAAAGGATAATTCTGAAGCCAGCAGCCTAAAACGGCCTCCCTGAGCTGAACTCATTTGTTGTTGAAACAATTTGTTGGGGAGACAGTGGGAGAGCCTGTTTTTGTCTTTTCTAGTTTCTACTGGCTGTCCTCATTCCTTGCCTTCTTCTTGCTTGTTCAGCATCCCTTGTTTCATCACTAACTCTTACAAATACAAACTCCGCTTTCATGTTGAAGAAACCTAGTAATTACTCTTAAACTACGCAAGTTAACTTCCCATTTCGAAGTTTAGCTGGTTAGCAACCATAATTCTTTGTGATGCTAATTCCTCTTTGCCATGTAACACATTCATAGATCTATGAATTAGGATGGGTGTCTCTGGGGAGCTATTATTCATCCTCTCACACTACTATAGGATTTTGTAGTCTAGGAATTCTATAAATACCATGACTTTCTCTATGAAGGATTTAAGGCTACATGCTCCAGGACATGGCTTCTCTTGACACCAACATTGGTTGATTAGTGATCTGTCAGTGAACAGAACTGTCTCATGAGTGTCAGTGTTATACATGGGAAAACAAACAGCTTACCACACTTATACTTCATGTAATAGTTAATGCTTGGAGGTTATACTTTCACAGATATAAAGTATATAAAAAAGAATAGCTTTATTTCCACAGAATCAGAGGGTCATAGTTGTTAGGAGATTGTAAAAAACATACTTTGACCCTTTGTATTGTAAATCCCTTTAACAGTTCAAACACTCCAGCATGTTGTCCCTATGGTCTTTTAAGTTTCTATCAGTAATGCCTTTCTTTTTTTATTTGATTCACATTTATCCCAGTGAAAATGTTAGGGGGCTCTGGTAAGACTACCTACTCGATGTTGTAGCACTTAAGAGGAATATCATCTCATATTTTTAGCATTTGTAAATATGTAGGAATGACATAAACTTGGGGATAGACTGTTTCATACTGAATTTAGTTTTATGTAAAATACTCTATATTGTCCACATTTTTCATTTCCCCATGGACTAGTGAATATTTTTTTAGGGACTAGCATTAGGGATTCTCTCAGATACAGGATAATTAACCCTGTGTTTCTTTGGCTTAGAGAATATGCTTTATTACTTTGTAACTGAATTGTTAAGGTACTGTAATAACAAGATCTTGCTGCAGTTTCATTTGTACTGGGATTTTGCTATATCAGTTAGATATGAAGGCAGTCAGGTGTTAGAAATACCTGTAGAAAGAGGGTGCCCAGCACATGATTAGAGATTCTCTGCCTCCTTAAGAGTCTATTGTTGTTACAGGTCCCGTCGGGCTTGTTCATCCCCAGCATGGCCATTGGAGCGATCGCGGGGAGGATTGTGGGGATTGCTGTGGAGCAGCTTGCTTACTATCACCACGACTGGTTTATCTTCAAGGAGTGGTGTGAGGTCGGGGCTGACTGCATCACACCTGGTCTTTATGCCATGGTTGGCGCCACTGCATGCCTAGGTAATATTGTGTGTGTGTGTGTGTGTGTGTGTGTGTGTGTGTGTGTGTGTGTGTGCGCGCACACATGTGAGAAAGGAGCCAGGGTTAGGTAGCATGCTCATGTTTCCTGGGTGGGTGGCTTGGCAGGAAGAGGGAGGGAACAGTTTAACAGAAATGCAACAGCAGTGTTCTGATGATGTTAAGCAGTACTGGTTTTCATTTATTTATCTGATAATTTGTAGAAATCCAATAATAGTGTAAGATCACATGATGATTTATGATAGGCACCATCTCTCATCTCAGCACAATACAGACTTTTAAATTCTGCCCAAGGAGATAGTTGTTTTTTGTTTGGTTATTTGTTTGTTTTAATCACATTTAGGCATTTTAGCCAATGCATAACAGTTATAGCGTGGTTCATAGATAAGCATTATAAAAATGCAAAAAAAAAGTCTTCAAAAAATTTCTTCACTTAACACTTAAGGGTGTATTTATTGTCTCATTTGGCATCAGAAAGTTTTTTTAATATGTAAAATTTCCACTAAACTTTGGTTATAATATTTAATAGATGGTCCCAGGACCTTATTTTTGTTCAGGGAGTCAGAATTTTGGACTTATTTGTACATTTATGTACTTCAGAAGTGTAACATCAAGTGAAGTTATTGGACACAATCCTTCCCGTGAGTGCAGCAAGGACATATGTGTCCCCTGCTGTGGCCCTGGGTTAGGCATGCACAGGGAGTGATCCTGAGCTCAGTTCCAGTGAGGCTGTGTATGAAAGCCCACACTAAGGAGACAGGAAGAGCAATCTGTGATGAGTGTAGCCCAGGACGAAGTGTGCAACTTAGGACTTTAGAGAGTGCAACTTAGGACTTTAGAGGGACAAAGAGCTGGACAATTTCAAGCATGATAGAATACAAGCTTTATTATTTTTAAGGGTAAACTTATACTTGAGGAATTTCACATGTTACTTTCATTCTTCTAAAGCCTGAATCAAAAATATTTTTTTTAAAGTTTCTCTTTTTTGAGACCAATGCTTAATTGTGGCTTAACAGTCCACAGTTCTTTTCTCTGGACCTTCTTTGTCTCTGAATTATGGGCATGTTAATGATAATTGCAACATTTTCCATCTGAACTCTTTGGGATATATAGTTTCTTCATTTCACTTTTGAGGTAATTTTAGAGTAGACAGGTGTGCCTGGTTCTAGCTTCTCACACCATCTCTAAACATGAACAAGTTTCCATCATACTTGTTTCTGAACTGTCACATTCATGTACAGAATGGTACAGGTTATGAGACGTGACATTTCCTGAGGTAAAAGCTCACTAGTTTTCATGCTTTGGGTAGCTGCCCTATGAATCACATCCACAGGGTTACTCTGTGAGATGTGTCCAGAGTACTCCAGCTATAGGAAAAGCCCATGATGGACCCTGTCCTGAGGCAAAATGCCAGAATCACCTCATGGAAGAAAAGGGTTTATTTTGGCTTACAGTTCTAGAAGGTTTAGTCTATCATGGTGGGAATGCATGGCAGGGGCAGAAAGCTGGTTACATACTCTCATATCAGCAGGGAGGAAGTAGAAAGGGTTGTGTCATCCAAGGCCCACCACCCAGTGACAAACATAACTGCCAGAAAGTTCTCCACCTCCTAAAGATTCAACACCCTTTCCTAATACCACCACAGAGTGGGGATTAAGCATTCATACACATGAGTTGGTAGGGGACATCTTCCATTCAGACTACCACAGATCTCATGTAAACTTTGTTTTAAAAGATTAGTATAATTTGGGCTGGAGAGATGGCTCAGCAGTTAAGGTGCTTGCCTGTAAAACCTAAGGATCCACATTCAGCTCCCTAGTACCCACCACATAAGACAGATGCACAAGGTGACACATTCATCTAGATTTTGTTTGCAGTGTGGCTAGAGGCCTTGGAATGCCCATTCTCTCTCCCTCCCTGCCTACCTCCCTCTCTCCCTCCCCATCTCTCAAATAAAAATAAAATATTTAAAATAAAAAATGATTAGTAAAATTTTCAAAGCAAATGCTTTGTTGAAGAATATGATGGGAAAGATTAAGGGACTGGTATGGGAATACACTGATATTCATGGCGATTTGACGAAACTGACTACAATACATAGGGAGGCACATTTTATTTTAAATTATTTTTAAGGAGGGAGGGAGGAGGGAAGGAGAGAGGGGGGATGGGCATACTGGCTTTACATGTGTACTAGGGAATTGAACCTGGGCCATCAGACTTTGCAAGCAAGTACCTTTAACCTCTGAACCATTTCTTCAGCTCCAGAGGTATATTTTAGTATACTGTGGGAACAAAGTTTAATGGGTAAAGAGTAGGGTATACAAAAGACAAGGATCTCAATTTTCATCAGGGTGAATTTATATTTGAAATTGGTCAGATTTGTGGCCAAGTCCTTGCTTTGCCGTTTTTGGCTTGATTACTGTGGGAAAGTTCCTTTTCTTCTTTGATTTTTAATGTTCTCATCCATAAAATGGAAATAATAGCTTGTCTCATGGTTGTTTTGAGCATTATATGCACTAACACGCATATAAAGATGTTAACCTGCTGCCAGATAAAATAAGTGCTTGGTTCTAAGACAAGTGTAAAAGCTTTTGCAAACTGACTAGGACACGCTGGATGTAGAGTAGATGAACAATGCACTGTAGATCCTTTGACTGGGACGTACCTGACAGGAGATGCAGCCTTCCTTCCTAATATTATATGTTAAAAAAGAAAAGAAGCAGGAAAGGTTAAGCTTAACACAGCCTGAGCTGACAAGCCTCATTCAGAGCAACATAGTAAAAGCAGTACTTAGGCCCTCCTGTCAGCATATGGAGAACAAAGACTGAGGATTGCCAGTCTGTGGCCTGTCTGGGCTAAGTGAGACCCGCTCTCAAAAACAAACAAAGCAAAAATAGTACATAGGAAAGATTAACCTGAGAACATGCCTTATAAGTGCATTGAAGGTAATGGGGCCTAGAGTCATCAAGGAGGTGAACTAAAACGGCATCAAAATGAAGCAACAGAGCCCTCAGGGATTGGACCATTTTGGTTTAAAATATAAATTGGCACCAAGCAAGAAAGCAATGGTATACTTCATTGCATTTCCTTCAGAATTAATAATAAGAGTTTATAGAGGAAAATTGTGTCTGCTGTAGCAGTAAACCAAAATGACAACATTGTTTGTGTTGTCCAGCTATAATTTTTAAAAAATGAAATAAAAATGATATTCTAGTTGTCTTCCATATTTTAAGCAAAGAAGCTTAGTTTTTTTCTAGATCCTATTAAAAGTTGGGGTTGACCTATAAGAGGATAATGTTTTTTCCTGACTAAGTTCTGTCTGCATTCCCTGTTCAGCTGCTGAGGCAAGCATTGTGGTGACGTGTGGGTGAGGATTCTGCCCTTCCTGACCAGTGGTGCATTTTTTTTTTTTTTCAGGTGGAGTGACAAGAATGACTGTCTCCCTGGTGGTTATTGTTTTTGAGCTTACTGGAGGCTTGGAATATATTGTTCCCCTCATGGCTGCAGTAATGACCAGTAAATGGGTTGGTGATGCCTTTGGTAGGGAAGGTATTTATGAAGCGCACATAAGATTAAATGGATACCCTTTCCTGGATGCAAAAGAAGAATTCACTCATACCACTCTGGCTGCTGATGTCATGAGACCACGAAGGAATGACCCTCCTTTAGCTGTCTTGACACAGGACAACATGACAGTAGATGACATAGAAAACATGATTAATGAAACCAGTTACAATGGCTTTCCTGTCATAATGTCAAAGGAATCTCAGAGATTAGTAGGATTCGCCCTCAGAAGAGACCTGATAATTGCAATAGGTACCCTTTTAAAAATATCTAAATGTATGTGTGTGTGTGTGTGTGTGTGTGTGTGTGTGTGTGTGAGAGAGAGAGAGAGAGAGAGAGAGAGAGAGAGAGAGAGAGAGAGAGAGAGAGAGAGAGAGAGATTGGATTGATTTGTGGAAGAAAAGAAAGCAGTGAAGCTTAACTGGTTGGGTGTCCGGGGGAAAATATATTAATTTATGTTCCTCAAAATCTTATGTACTCCAGGAAAATTATTTATGTTTCACTGGTTGTTTTTCTGCTGTAATTTTTGTCTTTCAACTGAAGTGAAAGGATATAGTTCTGAGATATTGATGAGGCCGGTGATGCTTTTAATCTTTTACACACTGTCTGATGCCCTATCCCCAAGGTAACAGAGAGGATAGTTACATTAAACTGTTGATTTGTTACATTGATAGTTACATTAAGCCCAATTCTTTGGGTAGTGCCTTGAGCTGGACCTAAAGGTCTGTCCCCAAAGGTTCTTTCTTGTGAATATGTCATTTCCCTGCCATCTTAACGTCTGTGGCTATTGTTAAAGTATTATAACATAATTCCCTGTGCCATTTGGGGAGTGAAGACTAGACAGTATAGGCAGGGGAGAGCATTTTTCACATCAAACTCCGATACTCAGCATGAGAGAGGCAGAGAAAGGGGGATGACAGAAAATACATGAAAGAAAAAGCTTCTACAGAAAATATACCATTCAGTTTAGTAGACCTTGCAGATTTGGACAAGATGTTTAAAGTCTAGCACCAAGGGTTTGGAAAAAGGATAGTAGTTGCCAGAGATGACAAAGTGTTATGAGAGTTGGCTGCGGTCAAATGTTTTAGCTTCTGAGCTGTATCAGCCAAATCCATCAGGAAGCACGTCATTGTTTGGATTCCAATTATCTAGGTCTCTTTATTAGCTAGCCAAAGAAAAGTGAGAAATGTTGGAATTTACATAAGAGGTTAAAGGAAAATGGCCAAGTTTTTTAAAGAAAAGACAATGGTAAAATTCTAAATAATTCGTACCTCTACTTACTATGGATATATATATATACATATATATA
>PVHP010014155.1:0-39678 GCA_004024765.1 Zapus hudsonius | reverse complement strand
TGTGTGTGTGTGTGTATTCCTTTGCAATGAAGTCCTCTGATTTTTCGGCTAATTGCTCTATTCTCTGATAGGCTGATTTTCAAAGTTTTGTTATTAGGATTTTATATTTTTGTCCAGTCACATTAGGTCCTTCTAGCTTAAGGGGAAGGATTAAGCGCATGTTTAACCACACCTTGCCAAGACACAACTCAGACAGGGAAAGCAATTAAAAGGCTGAAGGACACCCAGCAGCGGAAAGAGCAGGAATAAGGGTGCTGGAGAAGAGGGCTGGGTCGGAGAGGAGAGAGAGGTGGAGACACCCCACAGCAGCTAATGGCTCAGAATGCTGGATCTGGATGGAAGCAAGTGTGGAAAAGAAGCGAAAAATGAGGGAGAAAGATCTGCCCCAGTTCTGAAGCAGACAGGTGCCAGATCTGCCAGTCCTCCCACACCATGGTATGACATTACTTTAATTAGACAGTTATGAGGAACCAGAGGCCTAAGAATTGAGAAGACAAGGTTCAATCCTGACCTTACAGATCTCATCACTTGTATCCAGAGAACGCTAAGGAACCATGAGAGATGTGTAGAAAGAAGAAAGAAAAATAGGAATGAAAAGGATGTGTTTATAAAAATCACCCCAAATTAGCTTGTTTTTGTTTGTTTGTTTGTTTTGTTTTGTTAACCAACAGCAAAACAACTAGCAAGGCACCACTCTTAAAATAGCAAAATGGAAAAGAAGTCAAGCATGGGATTCAGAAAGGGCGCCATGCCTGGCCTTCACATAGGCTCGAAGATCTGGGGCCACGTCTCTTGCATGATGACCCAGTTGCTGACTGAGCCATTGCCCTCCCCACACTTTATTAGCATTTAACTTCTATTTCTGGCAACGAAGGAGAATCTCCTGCTTCCTTCTATTTTTTTCCTTTCGTTAACAAAAGCATTTAATTAAAACAGTTGTATGAAGAAATATGTCTGGAAGGAAACAAAGATGTATCTGTTTCGCTTATTAACATGTAGACAGAACTTAATAGAGTGCAAATCTTTCTTGGCTACTGGGCATTCGGTGAGTCTCTCTTGCAGCACAAATGGGTTTTCCATCACAATCTATAAATCAGGCTTTGTGTTCAGTGCAACTCATACCATTTGTTTGTCTTGGCTCTTAAACATTTGAAACCACAAATGGAAAATGTGTAGACATTTAGGGTTTACAAGCTGTTAGGTCTCAAACTGGCATATATTCATGTGGAGAGAATAATGCTCTTTCCCCCACAGTCTGTGTTAAAGAAAAATATTTACCAGAAGACAAATCTATTGTATTTGAGGGAAATGTATTAATAAAAGCCCAAGTGTGAGACTGGGTATGGAAGTCTGAGGCAAAGGATCACAGTGAGTTCAAGGCCAGCCTGGGATGCTAACCCTGTGCATTAATCAGGACTATCTAGAACAGAATTGATAGACGGAATAAATGTTACAAAGGGGATTTATTAGATTGGCTTACAGGTACAGGTTAGGGAGTACAGCAATGGCCGTCTGCACACTGGAGGGCTTAGTGAGAACCCAGTACCTGCTCAGTCCACAAGGCTGGATGCCTCCCCAGTCCTGATCAGGCACTGAAGGCCTGGAGCGTTCTTGGAGAGCTGATGGTCTTCAATCCACGTTGGAAGGCTGAACGAGCTGGGTTCTGATGTCAGTGGAGGGAGGCAGCAACAGGGTAAGGGGGGATGTGGACTCGCAAAAGCAGTGGGTGCTTTCCCTCAGACCTCCTTCCTTATAACTGAGCTGCCACCAGGAAGTGTCACCCACTAGGTGTAAAATATGTTTCACTCAACAACTTGGACATGTGTAATCATGTCATTCTGCATAACATAAAATATTCTGTTCATTGTGTTAATAACATTCTGTCAATCCACAAGATTGCCACGGGGCATAAATAGGCTTTCACCAAGTTGAAGGCAGGGTCTGGCTAAAATTGGGTTTTACTGTTGTCCTGATTATTTTACGTTACACATTCTGATATCACAGGGACACAATTAAATGCCGGTGACATAACCAGTTAGCAAGAGCTCCACCTGGGAAGGAGGTTCAGGAGAAGGGTTGGGACAAATGATGTAAAACCCTGTCTGAAAGAGACTTGCATGACATGGAGCCTCTTTTCGCGCAGATGCCACGAGGCAGGTGCCTGCCCTTTCCCCTCCACCAAGCAGTTTTAGGGTCAGCTCAGTGACAGCGTGAACAGACCAGAGCTTTAAGCTCCATGTGTTCCTCCTTCTTCTCACCAGTCACATTGCAGAGACACAAACCCCACGCTGGGAAAGCACATTTCAAATACAAGCAGCAGGTGCCACCTGCGCATCCGTGCCTCAGACAGGAGCCCACAGGTCTAGCTGGAGGAGTGGGTTCCCTGGTGACACCCTAAGAACCTGAGCGTGACTTCCTAGGAAGGCTCAGACTCAAAAATCATCATTACCCGACGTCCTCATGAGGTCAAGGTCTCTATCTGAGGCCCATGTTTCCTTAATGCTTACTTATTGAATTGGAAGACCAAGCAGGACTGCGTACTTCATGCCACGGGCCATGGGAGCTCTTCGGTTCCTTTAAGCCAGTGAGAATGTGAGGACACCAGAAGT
Organism: Zapus hudsonius; assembly: GCA_004024765.1. NCBI lineage: Eukaryota > Metazoa > Chordata > Mammalia > Rodentia > Dipodidae > Zapus > Zapus hudsonius. Next base: position 37,069 of record PVHP010014155.1, on the reverse strand, counting down.
CTAGGAGACCCTGCACCTTGACTGGTTAGAAAGTGGATGCAGAGGGGTGGGCTTCTATGGCTTTCTGGTGGGGTGGTCAGAAAAGCCTAAGTTTGAGCAAAACATCTAGGAGTACCTCAATGCTCTGATATTTATGCTAGCAAAACCCACGTGAGTCCCCCAAAATAACCCTTTTAGAAGAAGCAAGACTCTAGGAAGGTTTTTATATATCTGTCATATTTTGAACATGTATAATATTTCAACTTCTAAAAGTATTTATCTAGGGCTGAGGGATAGCTCAGTTGTTAAAGTATTTGCTTTGCAAGAGTGTGGACCCAAGTCTGATCTCCAAAATATATATATATATATATATATATATATATATATATATATCAGGCTTGGAGGAGGCAGAGACAGGACAATCCCTGGACAGCCAGTCTAACCAGATTGGTAGACTCCAAGACAATATGAGAGACCCTGCCTGAGGAAGGTTGTCTTCAGGCCTCTACACACATGTGCCACCCACATACATCTACATGTCTGCACACACATGCGCACTCACCCACAGCTACTTGTCCCCTTCTCTCAGCATCGGCAAGGTTGTGTCTGTATTTACAAACAAACAAAGCTCGCTGGGCCGTTCAGGTGTGTGGTCATATCTCTGCGTGCATCTCTAGCCCAGTGAATGGTACTTGCCATTTTAAATGCTTTATTAAGCTCTGAGCACCGCAAAGGAGCACTGCGCTCAAATCCGTGTATTTACTGTTTAAAGTTACCTGGTGTTTTCATGCTCCATATGTATAGAAACGCTGCCAGGTATTTTCTAAAGTTAGGACAACATGGAGAATTTCATAAGGTTTGTGACAAACTAGTTTCCGTTCCATGTAGCTGCTGGGGGTCCTAAGCTTGCATGGCAAGAGCCATGTCCCCCTCCCCACATCCCCCTGTATTGTCCTTCTTTGAGTGTGTCTCCCAGACATGCTTGACCATTTGTACTTCAATTGATCTCTCTGCCTGGCTTGCAGAGTACGCGGAAACGGGCAGATCTGCGTGGTGGTGCCTTGAGGAAAAGAGATATGAATCGGAGGCTGACACTTAAGTCAGCTGTGGAGCAGTTACCCAGGTGTACAAGGCCCCATGGTTAAGTCCCAGCACTGAAAATGAATGAATGAATGAATGAAATAAGTCCCTGGATGTGCTCAGTTCACCTAAGAGAGGCTAACACTTCAGTGTCCCTAGTACAGTAGAAAAAGAAGTCCTAGCAAGGTGTTTACGAAAATAACAAAACAATTCTAAAACTCAACTACAAGAAGCAGATGCTTGAGACAGCCAAAATAACTCGTAGGAGAGCAGTGATGGAAAAAACCACATTCTGCAAATACAGAGCTAGTTGCTCTCACAAGATGCTGAAGCCTGGGCAGCAGTTTCCCTGCCAGTGGCTGGAGGCTGGAGGCCCATTCTGCCCGCTGGCCACTGCCCGAGGTCGTGGTGTCAATCGGGCACTGTTCTAGGCATCTGGCATCTTTACTCTCCCTAGACCAAGAGTCACTCTGCATAATGTCTAGGAGTTAGAGTAATACAGGGGCTGGTGACAGTCCAGCTTCTGAAGTTTCTGAACATGGCCGTTCATGATTTGTGCTGGAGGTTCGTCCCAGCGCTCAGCCTCTCCAGGGCAGAAGTTTCTTCCTGGGGTTTGTTTTGTTGTTGGGACAGAAACAACTTTAAAAGCAGACATCGTTCATCTTCCAGAGGATCCCATGAATGCTCCCAGTGTTACAGTCTATCTTGTCCCACATCTTCCAATGTGGGAGGCAGAGGACAGAGGTAGGAGGGCTGGTGCTAGCAGGAGTGTTGAGATGAAGACTGAGATGAGGCCAGGAAGACTTTCAGGAAAGCAAGTTGATGGTCAAGCCTGGAAACCAGGACTGGAGAGGTGGCTCACTCTTAAAGACGCTTGCTTGCAGAGCCCAATGGCTTGGGTTCCACTGCCCAGTACCACGTAAGTCCAGGTGCGTAAAGTGGTGCGTGAGTTTGGAGTCCGTTTGTAGCTTCAAGAAGCCCTGTCGTGCCCTCTCTCTCTCTCTCTCTCTCTCTCTCTCTCTCTCTCTCTCTCTCTCTCTCTCTGCTTGTAAGTAAATATTTTTTAAAAAGACTAAACTAAAAACAGAATCATGTTTTTTTAACACCTTAGCATCTATTAATGGTGATATTTCAAATTACTCCTCAAAGATTATTTGGATGCTTTTATATTCATTTCTGATATAAAGGGAAATTTTAAATTAAAATTATTTTATTTGCTTTTTGCATGTGTATGCATGTGTACATGTGTGTGCAGAGGCCAGAGGTCAATTTGGGGGTCTTCTTCAGTTGCTCTCCACCTTATTCTTGGACACAGGGTCTCTCACTGACAGCTAGATCAGCTAGCCAGAGGCCCAGGGCTCTCCTGTCTCCACCTCCCCAGTGCTGGGATCACAGGCACATGCCACCAGACCCGGCATTTTTCATGGGTGCTGGGGATCTTCATGGTCACATGGCAAGTGCTTTCCCCACAGCCCCTTCTCCACAGCCCCTTGTCTTTCCAGTGGTCTAACCCATCCATTCAGTGGAATACCTGCAGCAGGCGCTCCTCTTCTCCCTCCCCAGCCCAAAGGGAATGCTCACTAAGCCCAGCCAGGTTCAGAGGGCCCTTCCTTTGGAGGGGTTCTAGCTCCCCTGATGAGGGCATGGAGCATCCTTCAGCCGATGTGTTCCTCAGAAGCCGCGTGAGTGGAATTTCCCCAGGTCAAAATCTGTTCTCAGCACATCCATGCAGTTTTCTGCCTGAGATTCCTCATTCCACATGGTTGTTCCGCCATCCCTCAGCTTCTGTTTCAAGAATTTAGTCCGTGCTATGTACTGTCTTCTTTTAAGGAGTTTGGCGAGAACTCTGAAGTAAGTGTCTTAAGTTTGTCCTGAGAGCTTTGCAATTTCTCAGCCACACAGAGGAATATTCCAGCCCTGCTAGGCTGTGACAATATCCTCTCTCGATGAGCATTTGGGATCAGGATTTTTGTCCTGTGGACACTGAGCTGACTTGGAAGTAATGTTCCAGATAGTCCTGTCGTTGGCTCATAATGAACTCTGGATAATTTGTTCTAGCCACTGAGTTTGTTTCTATTTTAATGTATGCATTTGTGAATGTGTGTGTGTGTGTGTGTGTGTGTGTGTGTGTGTGTGCACGCGAGCCAAGGAGATAACCTCAAGTGTCTTTCCTCAGGAATGTCTTCCACCTCCTTCGAGACAGGGCCTCTCATCGGCCTGGAGCTCACCAATTAGGCTGGACTAGCTGCCCAGAGAGCTCCAGGTGTTCTCCTGTCTCTGCCATCCCAGTTCTGGGATGACACTAGGAATTTATTTTATTTTTAATTTTCATCAGGTAGCATGTGTGGATGGTGTGCATGTATTCTGTATGCAGATGTGTGCAGGTGCATGTGTGCTATGGGCATGTTTTCAGAGGCCAGAGAAGAGACTCAGTGTCTCCTTTGTCACCCTTCCCCATTGTATCCTTGAGATGAAGCCTCTCCCAGAACCTGGAGCTACTGGGAGTTTCTCTTTGATTTTTTCTGTCTGACCAGCGATCCCAAGCTATTGTCCAGGACCACACTCCCCACCCCGAGCCCCACACACATAACTAGAGTTACAAGTGCACATGGTTCACACGAAGCCTTCATGCTCACCTGGTGATCCATGTCGACAGCCCCGCCATACCTGACATGTTTACATGAGTTAGAAGGTCCTCACACTTGTGAGACAAACACTTGGCCTCCTGAGCTATCTCCCGGGTTTTGTAAGGCATGAATCACTGATCTGGAAGATATTTCTACTAACTGGCTCTCCTTCGATGCCCAGTATGGAAAACAACTCCCAAAGAGGAGACAAGGGGGAATTCATGGACTTGCGATTTCTGAACTAAGATCAACTCTTAAGTGCTGAGAGAAACATCCAGAAGTGCTACTGTTCATCTTGTGTGGGCTTCTGCCACTCACTTCAGGGACTGTTGTCCTACTGACTCCCACCTCCAGGTGTCACAGCCTTGAGGGAGGAGGATTTTCCCTCCCTCATTTAAAATGAGCCAGCCGCTTGGGCATCTTGCCAGCACTGATCCAGCCATTGGAGCACCGATCCACTGGGTGTGTAACAGGGGAGCAGGGAACTGGGGAGGGTTCATGGGCCTGGTGAATAGATGGAACCCTTCCCAGGGACCTCTTCAGCTGGTCTTCCTTCCGGTCCCTAGTGGAGATCACAGAGCCAGGGCTATGCAGGCTGGAACCTTGGCTAACCCAGTAATGCAGAAGAAGCTTGGTTTCCTCTGTGCAAGCCTTGGGGACAGGGTTTTGGGAAAGCTGCTGACCTTGAAGATTGATGTTCCCACCATTCTCTTCTGTCATTTTCCATCTCTGCCACAGCAGCAAGTTAACTGTAGAACTTCCATCTACCAATGGCAGCCTGGTCTTCAGCTAGCACACAGTCGATACTTTCAGAAGACCCGAGTTTGGAGGTGAATGGCAAAGCAGTCTCAGGGGCCTTGTCCCTCCCATCCTCAGGCACTCACTGTCACGGTGCTGGTGAAGGGATCAATGCAAAGCTCTAAATTACCCAATACTTGTGCTACTTGGAGTGTAAGGAGGCAGGAAAACAGAGGAGGGAGGGACTAGTTCCCATCAGCTCATTACTGCCTGAGCTGGGAGAACTGCTCTAGCCTCTCTGTGTCCTCGTGTGTAAAGAGAATAGCCAAACTACTACCTGTGGTTACTGGGAAGATTAAATGGGCTCTAAGGCTTATAAAGCACATCTTATAATGATGCTGGCACATTAGAAGGTCCTGTAGTCTCTGCCTTTATGAACACACTCCCTTGAGGGCTTCTGCAGAATCCCAAATCCCCTCACTGCTTCTGCAAAACTCAATAGTGCAAGTAAGTCAGCACACCACAGAGGTACCTGCAAAGCCATGTGAACTGCAGTACTGGTCACAGCAGCCAAGTTAGGAAACCACCGTAGGTGTCCATCAACAGAAAGTTGGTACATATGCACAATAGAATTTCATTCAACTTTAAAGAAGAATGAAATTATGACATTTACGGGAAACAAAATAAGCCAGATTCAGACAAATAGCAAATTTTCTCTTGGATGTTGACACACAGTTTCTATCTATATCTATATATTTATATCTATATATCTAGATAGATAGATCCACAGATAGATAGATAAATAGATAGATAGATGATAGGTAGATAGATGATAGATGGATAGATAGATAGATGATATATGGATGGATAGATAGATGATATATAGATAGATAGATAATAGATAGATACATAGATAGATAGATGATAGATGATAGATAACATGAAAGTAGAAGAGGGACTATTTGGGAAGAGACAGAGGACTCCTGGGAGGAAGAGGGACCAGAGAGGGTAACAGAATGAATATACTCAAAGTATGTGATATTCTCAAATAAAAATATCACTTTAACCCATTGCTATGTACAGGGTATATGCACTAATAAAAAAAATTAAGAAATGAATTGTGGTCAACCAGCAACAGGGTCAGAATGGCATGCTTTCCTGCTATAGACAAAAAAAAAAAAAAAAGGGAAATTCAGCCCAAAAAAACTAAAGCTGATGAATTACCATTAAGTAGAAACATTGGGATGTTGTGAAGGCAGGCCAAGCAGGTCCACAGACCACAGAGGCTCCAAAGGCCAGAATCTTCAGTGCCTGTTTCTGCTCTGCTGGGAATCCAGCCCTGATACCAATGACTTTTCCCGAGGGCTTCCTAAATGACCAACCGGATATGACTCACACTTTCCCACTTTGATATTGGGGGCTTTCCCACTCAAATGGAATAACTTGTGGTCAATTTGAAAAGCATTACATACATAAACTTGGCATACATATTATATATTCCCCCAAGATTTTTTCTTAATAGAAAATGCAGATAATACAACTACCTTCTGTCATGCAGACCAGAAAATATTGACGTGGAGGAAATTGGACTCAAGGTTTACGAGTTAGAATTTTGAGTTGCAGGAAGAATTATTTACACTGTCAAAACAACCCATGGTGGCTTTTTTGCAAAGGAATGTGCTGGTCCAGAAGTCCAGGGGGCTTCCCTAATTCCGCACTCAGCTCACTGCTGACAGAGTCTGCATCTGGGTCATGCTTTGCAGTTTGAGGAGATGTGTCTTCCCCCATTTGTGCTTTCTCTTACCCTTCATCTTTAGCCTCCTGGGATTATTATACCTCCTGGGATTGAAGCTGCACCCTGGGCACTTCCCCAGTTCCTTGTTTAGTTCTTGGAAATTACCAAAGAGGACCCTGTATGTCCATCTGGAATTCTATTGCATATGATTTGGGAGAGCCATAATGTTATTGGTACAAACACAGTAGTGATGATAAATCACCTATTTTCCTGTGGATCTGACACTTCTTCATGAGAACGTGTGAATATCCAATCCCTTCCCTCTTCCTTGTGTTCTTGGCTATATTGGTTCCTGTGTGCCATGCAGTTTTGCCTATGAAGGCTTTGTCATATTGTTTGTCCCTCACTCTTTACTCTATATAACTTAAATTGGTCTTATTTTTTATAGACCCCTGTTGGTACATATAACTTAATAAACATTTGTTCCAAATTACTTGCAAAACACACATGGGAATTTTGTTTGAGTCTCACCCTTGAGTGTGTATGTAGATGATTAGAAACAGAAGAAAGGGGGTTGGGGATTTAGCTCAGTGGATGAGTGCTTGCCTAGCAAGCCCAAGGCCCTGGGTTCGGTCCTCAGCACCGCAGAAAGAAAGAAAGAAAGAAAGAAAGAAAGAAAGAAAGAAAGAAAGAAAGAAAGAAAGAAAGAAAGAAAGAAAGAAAGAAAGAAAGAAAGGAAGGAAGGAAGGAAGGAAGGAAGGAAGGAAGGAAGGAAGGAAGGAAGGAAGGAAGGAAGAAAGGAAGAAAAGAAAGAGAAGGGATAGGGGAGAGTGATACAGAGGGAGGGAAGGATATAGTATCATTCAGGTAGCTTAGGCAAGAGGATCACAGGTTCAAAGCTATCCTGAGCTACAGAGTAAGTTCAAGGCCAGCCTGGACAACTTAGTGAGCCCCTGTCTCAAAAGGAATAGTAAAAAGAGAGCCTGAGATATCGCTTAGTGGTAGAGCACTTGCTTAGCATAAGGCCCTGAGTTCTATTCCAAAAGTATGATTCACGTGATCATTTGAAACAAAACGAGAGAGTGAAGTTTCCACACTTACCTCTCCGATTGCCTCTCAGCGCACATTTCATTTAGTTTGATGGGGGAGTTGGAAAGGTTTGATGCTGAGCATGATTTAGAAAAGGCCTTGAAGACCTTGGGCTGCACAGCCACCGTGGCAGCTACTTCCTGACCCCCAAGTAGCAGCTCTACACCTAGACAGTTACAAGTGGGCTGCAGGGTTGCCTGGACAAGGGGACGCTGAAAGCTCCTGGGGCAAATCGGAATTTCTGAAAGGCCTCTTGGAGAGGTTAATAAACATCTGCTGAGATTTCTGTTCCCAGATGCCTGAGACAGGGGAGCTGCTGAGAGAAAGCCAGCTCTGTCTGCACCTTTGATCCAGACAAGAATACAGCCAATATTCCTTTAGCGTAAAGAATAGGGCTGTTTTTCTGCTTGAGGCCCCAGAGAATATATGAGACATTAAATAATTTTACCTTCAAATCAATAAGTGTGTTTATATGGCCAAATCCTTCTTTTTTTGTATGTGTGTTGTGGTGGTCTGAATGTGTGGCCCCAGAGACTCTGGTGTTTTATTGAGATTGAGCTTTCAACTTGAGTCTTCAGTGGGTGGAGCCCTGCTGGGGAAGAGAGGTGTGCCAGTGGGGCTGTGGGGTAGATCTTGAAGTCTAACCCTACTAGGTGTGTTCAGAGCAGTCGGAGCTCTAGAGGCTCTTGGTGGTGTCTCTCTGCTATGCATCTTTGAAAGTAAGCAGGCTTTTCCCGCAATGGATGGTGTTCCCCTGGAATTTGTAAGCCTGAGATAAAACCTCCCCTCCTATAAACTGTGTGCCATTACAAGGAGGTGACTGCAACATGTGTATATGCGTATAAGGTGTATCAGTATGTGTATTTATTTGTGTGTAGTTGCACATGTGGGCATATGCATATAGAGGCCAGGTGTCCATGTCAGGTGTCTTTCTCAGTGACACCCCACCTTCTTGTGTGAGGCAAGGCCTTGCTGAACCTATTGCTCACAGATTTGGTTAGACTAGTTAGCCAGCAAGCTCCAGGGATCTCCTGTCTTCACCTCCCCATGACTTACAGATGTGTACCACATGGGTGCTGGGAATCTGAACTCAGGTGCTCAGGCTTGAGCAGCAAGCACTTAACCCATTCAGCTAACACCCCATCTCTAGAAACAAATCTTAATATTTCAGGTGAACAATCACAGGCACTGTTACTTATTTATTTATTTAAATTATAAACTTTTTAAAAAGTTCTGTCTTAGAAAGTTAGAGTGTGGTGCTAATAAAATAATAATTTAAAAAACTTGATTAAAAAATTGATTAATCTGAGCCAGGCATGGTGGTGCCTGCCTTTAATCACAGCATTCTGGAGGCAGAAGTAGTAGGATTGCTGAGAGTTTGTGGCCCTCTGGAACTAGAGTGAATTCCAGGCCAGTCTGGGTAGAGTTAGACCCTACGTCAAAAACAATTACATAATCCCCTCCCACCTCTCCTGAACCCCCACTATTTTCCTACTGCCCCCTCCTACCTTGATGGCTTGTTTGTTGCTCTCCTCCATTACCCGAGTCTTTCATCATATTTCTTTGCATACTTTTGTAAGTTTCAGGACGTATAAAATGATATAGACATAGCAATAACTATGTAGACATAGCTCACCTCCATAAAATTAATAAGAACGTAGTGCTGTATTTGTTTATTTTAAGAAATAAAAATGTTCAGACACAAAGTCATTAAACATGTTGTGCCAATGTTAAGAGCCTGAAGAAAAATGCATTAGCGGTGAATACCTCAGCAGTTTTCTTCCTTCTCATAGGAGCCCAGGGAAGGAAGTCAGGTGTCACTGAGAGGCCCCGGTTCCTCCATCTCGTTGCTTGAAGTCACCTGTGTCCATCTCCACAAGAATAGCAGAGCTCAGCACCATGCAGACTTCCTTCTAGCCATAGTGAAGAGAGCAGGCTGGCCAATGAGCTAGTTCCTCTTATAGACACGACCTTAGAGTTGCATAAATGACTTATTCTCATTTCCACTTGCGAGACCTCTGTTGCACATGCATCTCGACCATAAGGGAAGACAAGAACGTAGTGGGCACTTGTACCATCCTCAAACCATGGCTTCTGTTGTCAAGAAGGAGCAAAGGCACTGGAAAGAGAGAAACAATTACGATAATGAAGCCACCATCTCAAGTCCCTTCCTCTCCCCACTATCCCACGGGCCACTCTGCCTTCAGCTTGGCGTGGACGTCTACTTTTACATACTATTCACTTATTCTAACTTTTCACGAATAGCATGACTGTGTCATTCCACTATTTTATTGAGTTTTTAACAGATTTATGCATACCATGTATGCTTATGATTACATGTTTTAATTCATCTTCATAAAGCATAAAACCCTTTGTCTGTCTTGAAGTGGTTGTCACTCACCCTGTCTCATCTGAGTAAAATCACCACAGTGAACACACTTAGCCAAGCTTCCATGACTGTATTAAAGGGTTTCTTGCAAGCTTAAGCCTGAAGGGCCATCAAGCTCTAGGTTATAAGCATTTTCTGTTTTACCAAACGCAGGTGAAGTCCTCTCCGATGTGCTCTCCCTAGTTCACAGACCCTACAGCCTTCATGAGACTGTCATTCTTCATTATGGTGTTTCTCAATGTTGTCAAATGTTCTGATTTACATTGATCTCAAGGAACCTTTCAGTTCCATAACCAAAGCTAATTTCTCTCTTGCACCTTCTTGGAGGAAGACATTCTTGGATGATGGATGGTCCTTCCACCTCAGAGGGACGCTTCTATGTAGGTGCAGTGGACAGATGACCACTAGTCCTCAGTGTTATTGTTTTTAGGACTTCTGTCATATCCGGGTATACTGTACACTCCATAAAACCTACCTAGCTCTAAATACACGACTTCATGACATCTCTGGTATATTTATAGACACATGACCATCACCATGGGTCAGGGTACAGCTTTTCAAACCTGAGAAAGATTACTCTGAGCCTCAGAGTCAGCCTACCACCCCTAGCCCTTGGCAAGAGTGATATCTCTGTGAGGCTCACCTCTTGCAGAAGTCCACATTAACAAATCACAGCTGCTTGTGATCTGTTCAACATGTACGTTCCAGCTGACATGATGTCACATGTCACCACAGACATTTGTGGGCATCCCTTGGCCACAGGGTGACACAGAAGTGCAACAAGCCAGGTGGCATCTCGACACCCCAGAGCCTTCCTTAGTAGTGCTCCTTCTGCCCACCCCCATGTTTGGGGATTCTTCCCTCCACCTCTCAGAAGACCCTTGCAGGAAACCTCATGCTTGCCTTCTAGGAGCTCTTCCTGTTTGGAAGTAGGGGTTGAGAGGACACTTGTTGTCCTTTCCAAATCCACTAATGCCAGTAATTGCATCCACCAGTCGGGAGGCCTGGAGCTCCTGGACCAGTAGTATTTCAGCAGAAGTAGAATTCCCGAAGAGACCATCGATCGGTCGTCAGGAGCTCATTTCACGCTCAGCTGTTTATTCCCAGGTCCTACAGTTGGACCATATGGAGGGAAGCAGCAGTGGGTCAGGATGAAATCTCTTCGCGTTTCTGAGCAGAACTGTAATTGATGGTAATGGCTGTAGCCACTGGCTCAGAGGCCAGGTGCTTTTTCTTCCCTCCCATCACTCTGAGAATTGCACCGTTTGATCAATGGCTTAGCATTCTCAGCCTGTTACTGAAAGAAAATGTGCAATGCCACAAAGCCACTCGGAGAATGGAATCATTTAATTCACTTTGTAATTTTGCCTTGTTAAAGAGGAAGTGGTGATAATGGAAAGCACTGTTGCTTTTTCAGATTGTAAATGAGGAGCCAATCACTGAAAATGTTTCTATTGGCGGGGCAGTGGGTCTCTTTCCCAGGAGGCCTCACAGTTCTGGGCCCCGAGTTCTAGAGTGAGATTTATGTGCCCAGGAAGGACTTAATGACAAGAGCATCTGCTGTGTGAGGTGCTTGAAGCTGGCTGCCATGTCTTTATCTTCTGCAAGGGGAAGCCATTCAACCCCTTTCGGAAGAGATGGAGGTTTCTAGGAAGGAGAAGGGGCAGTGCTCAGGGAAGCTTGTGATAGGCGGCAGAGGCAATAGCAAAAACTTTGCTCCCCTTAAAAAGGAAACGGAGGCTGCAGAGATGGCTCAGTCGGTAAAGCGCGACCCTTAGAAATGAGGACTGGAGCTGGAATGTCAGAAAAGCTGGGAAGAGGAGGCTCACATTTGTAATTCCAGTGCTGGAAGTGATCCATGAAGCTTGCTGGCCAGGCAGTAGAAATTCATTGGTGCAATCCAGGCCAATGAGACACCTCTGTAGTCAACTCCTTGTTGCTGGGACAAACATCCAACCAGTTTATGTGAGGAACAGGTTTATTTCAGGCTTACAGATCCAGGGGAAGTTCCATTAATGGAGGAAGAAGCTGGCTCCCATTCACAGATCCAAGCAGAGAAAAGCCAGCACCACAAGCAAACACAAACCACCGGAGCTCAAACTGCTCTCCCAAACCTTTGGGCTGGAATGAAGAGCCAGTTCCAAACATGACTTAGAGCTGGACTTAGATCTGCCCCCAGTGACAGCTCCCTTCTAGCAGGAATCAGCCTGCTGGGGCCTCAAGTAGTTTATTGAGAAAAGAAATACTGAATCTATGGAACCAAACATTCAAACTACCACAGAGCCCCTTTCTCTAAACATATGGAGAGTGTTGTTGAGGAACAGCAGCTGATGTCCTCTGGCCTCCACATGCATGCACACGGGAACACACAGACACACCACACACAAACTGCAATTCTGTAGACCAACTGGTGTGACCTCACTGAGGATAAGGAAGAGGGGTGAGTCTTCAGCAAGCCCTTCTTGCGCTCCAGGCTTGCTTCAACACAGCGCTCCTGTTCTAGAAAGAAAAGAGTCTCCAGGAAGCCACTGCATCTGTACCTGTCACTCAACCATCACTCCCGTGGAGAAGATGGAAGTGCTGCATTGAACTCAAAACCTCTGGTCATGCCAGGGCGCTCCACAAGTGCTCTGCCCTGCGTGGTGCAAGGGTCAGTTCACTCATTCTTTCCTTTGTTCATGTATTCATTCATTCACTCCATGAATGTGAGTTCTGAGCCAGCACAACTGCATAGGACGTGTTAGGCAAAGGAGATATGCAGAAGCTGGCCCTTGCCTCTGTGGCACTGGGGAGACCTGTGCCCACAGGGACAGGGTCTGAATCTATTGCTTGCATAGCATTCTGACTGGTCCATATGGCGTGGGTTCAAGTGTGTTGAAACTAGTGTTAAGCACATGCCTTACTGGAAAAATGAGGTTCTTAAACTTCTTGAAATCTGAGCTTCTGGAAAATGTGTGTGTGTGTGTGTGTGTGTGTGTGTGTGTGTGTGTGTGTGTGTGTGTGTGAACATACATACATGCTAATGTATACAGGAATTCATGTCTGATGTATTTCTTCTACACTGGACCTGATTTCCTTCTGTACTGCATTGCTGAGGGTTAGCTATTGCTTCCTGCAGGAAAGATGCACTGCCCAGATTCACCATAACCCTAGCTTATTCCTCAACACTGAAGAATGCCAGGTGCCACCAATTAGCTATGTCAACTGATAGTTTTGTTTTGTTTTTATCTGAGCCTGTCTTTTCTCACAGGTTTCCTACAGGCTTTGAATTTCCCATATCAGATGTAGAATAGAGATGTTCTGAAATGAGGAACTCAGATACCAAGGGTCCTCAACTCTATGGACACCAAAATCACCAGGGTGAGGGGATAGGAGCTGCTCTGCTCTCCTCACAGCATGGGTCCCACAGTTTCTGTGGATATATATGGTGGAGCCAAGAGCCATAATTTCTAGTAAGTTCACAGCTGACCAGCCAGGGACCACGTGTTCTCAACAAGCTTACAAGTACCTGAGTGTGTACAGTCCTGTGAAAGCAGGAGCCCTTGGAAAATGGAGAATCAGAAGAGGAAAGACTCAGAATTATATCTTCTGGAAATACCTCCAGAATGCCAGGACTCCATCCCCAGGACAACTTAATCAGAGTTTTTCTCTGGCGCAGGAATGGGGGTGTTGAGAGCTACCACCTGTCAGGATATCACAAGTCCTCAGTTCCTTCTTCTTTCATGTAAGGATGAAAAATTGTTTGGGGGCTGGTGAGATTTCAAGGCTGGAAAACAGAAAACAAGAGGGCCTGAGCTTGGATCTTCCACAGCAGGTATAATGCCAGGTACTGACCTACAGACCCAGCCCTGGAGAGAAGACAGTGTTTCCTAAAGCTGGTGGGGGCTACTCTAGCCCTGTGAGCTTTGGGTTCAGTGAGAGACACTGATTCAAAAAAGTAAGATGAGAGTTAGACATGGTGGCTCATGCCTATAATACCAGCACTTGAGAGCCTGAAGTAGGAGAATCTCCTTGAGTTCAAGGTCAGCCTTGGCTACAGTGAGATCCTGCCTCAAAAAAAGTAAGGTGGAGAGAGACGAAGAAAGACAGCTGATGTCAACCTGTGGCTCACACACACACCTACCTGTACACACATGCAAACCCAGACACACACAAACATGCATATACACAGCATACACATGTACACAAAAATTGAGTTGTTCAGGAACTCAGTGAGCAGATGCTTTCAATGGTTTAGAACATATAGCAAGTCCTCAGTCTATGTTGTCTGTTACAATTTTATCAATTATATAGCAACGACATTGGTGAAGAATTAGTACTGTAATATTAGTGTATGTGTTAGCACTGTAATGGAGTCATTGTGGGCCTGTGTTGGTGTGGTGCTGACAGTGGTGTGAATGCTGGTGCGATGTCACAGCTGTGTGGATGCTGGTGTGGTGTCTTAGCGGTGATGCTGGAGTTTTGGCATCCTCCCAAGCCCAAGAAGTCAGCCTCTCTGTTTATGTTCCATGATGCCTTAGCAAAAGGAAGTGCTTCTAAGATTTGGACCAGAGAATGCTTCGGTGTCATGTCTTGGCACAAACGGGTAGGGAAGGATGTGCATTCCATTGGTCAGGTGGCCACAGTGAGCTTACGTGGTGTTGTGGTCAGCTTCCTAGTTGCTGCGCAGAAAGAACCCAAGCAAAAGCGGCTTGTGGAGGAATGGGTTTATTTGGCTTATGGACTCAAGGGGAGACTCCATCCTGGCAGGGAAGACGATGGCATGAGCAGAGGGCTGGACATCACCTCCGCCACAGCACTGCAAACAGCGGCAGGAAGGTGTGCCAAATACTGGCAAGGGGGAGCTGGCTTATAACCCCCATAAGCTCGCCCCAACAACACAGCTCTAGTGAGGGTCTAATTCCCGTATTGCCATCAGCTGAGGATCAATCTATCAGAACACATTCATTTGTTCATGGGGGACACCTGGGTCAAACCATGACAAAGTGTGCCTCTGGATTGGGCAATCTGTAAGAGCACACCTCGGCAGACATGGAGGGGAAGCCTGGAAACTGCTCCTCACCATGTGCCCCGTCTCCAGTGGAAGTTAATTGGGGGGGTCTGAGGCTCTCTCTTGGGTGTTGATCCTGTTGAGGCTGCTGCCTCTGGTGACAAAACTGAACCCAGCCTTTTCCCTAATCAGTCTCTCTGGGGAATGGTTAAGCATGCAGGAATGGTTGGCTGTGGCTTGTCGTTCTCTGAAACTCAGTCATAAAATATGCAGCATGAGATATTGTTTGCTTTCTGTGCAAACAATACAGGCTCTAAATTATTAAAATGAAAGATAAGATGGAGAACCATTCTCGCAGTTAATCTTGCCCTCTTACTCTCCCGTCAGAATATGGAAGATTTGATTTGTGTTTCTGGCTAATTCTTGCTGCATATTTAAAAGAGGAAGGATTTAGTCCTGTTCTCTCAAAAATCAACCAGTCATATAGCAATTACGAGGCTGCTCGGTGGGCAGGAGGCAATGGAGTGGGCTAGCGGTCGGTGGTCTCCTTACTTTGAGTCACTGGAAGTAACCAAGATACAAAACCATTTCTCTGCTAATGCTATGTAAATCTGTAGTCCAGGAGACTTCCCAAGCACCTTAACAGCTTGAAGTCCTCATTACCTCAGTGGGACAGGCAGGAGAGTAGTTCTGAGAGATGTTCATCCTGAAGTCCTCATTACTGCAGAGGGACGGCAGGAGAGTAGTTCTGAGAGGTGTTCATCTTTTGGAGATCATTGGAGATGAACTGGGCTCTTTTGGACTCTGGAGAGCACATGGGTATTGTGGTAAGAAGGGCAGTTGCTCTAGTCTAGTCAACTAGAAAGCTGATTTATTTTTATCATCTCAACATTCTTTAAGAGAAGCCTGTCTTCCCACCACTCGAGATGTGGAAGAAGGAGGATCAGTAGCTCAAGGTCACCCTCAGCTGTGCAGCAAGTTAAAGGATATACAAAAGATTCTTAGGTAGGATAATTCATCTTAAATGCAAGTCTGTCTAAAAGATTAAAAATGCAGGGAAGCCCTGTCCAGGACTTGGGCCTGTAACACATGGGAGAAACCCTGGAGATTCCGATGGAACACACACCCTGATTTTGGAGGGGTTGGTGGGTGGGCCTGTGGACTCCACAACCTGAGTGATGCTGGCTGTGGACCACATTGTCTCTAGACTTGAGGAAGAAGTACACGGACCTCCTTTCTGCCTCCAGCCACGGCAACTTGACTATCAACCCTACCAGGACACTTTAGCAACCTCAAATAGAACCTCAAAAGCTGAGTGCTGTCATTTTGTTTACTGCCAGGAGCTCATGGGGTAGCTGACACAAGGGAAAGTCACTGAATTCACTGAGAGAACAGGCTGGTTCCATCAGAGGCGGCTGAAATGATAGACCCTCTTAGAATTCAAGTTTTATTAGTAGAGTTATAGTACCAACGCTGCATGGTGGAGTCCCAAAGCCATAAACAGATGGGGCTGGATCCAGAGAGCCAAAGAACAATGCGAGGTGGTTCCTTTCATGAGTTTCTGCAGAAGGGGTGTGTCTGCAAACGGACTACACAAGAGAAGTCACAGAGGCAGTTGAGGAAAGAGAGGGAGATGAAGAAGGCCTCTGCCCTTCAGGGTCTCCATGGAGAGGGGCCATCTGTTCCCTCCTGTTTGTGGCAGAGGTAGGAGCCAGGAGAGGCAGGAAGGCACAAAGATGAAAGGTGTCATTCAAGGGTGCCTCGGCTCAAAGTGATCACATCTATGTTCTAAGAGTAACTTTTTTGAGTTTCCAACCATTTTGTGTGGACCGAAGATGATGTCAGTCCCCCGGAATTTGGCCTAGTGTTAGTACCTCGAAGACTTGTCCTTTGGGGATGAGATTCCTTGCTAAAATAAAACTAACTCACTAAAATTCTTTATAAGATAGACAAAGTTGAGAATCAGCCTTTGGTTACCACTGCTTGGTGTCATATGGGATCGTCATGGTTCCTGGTCTCTAGGAGCCGAGAGTCAGAACCCTTCTTCTCTTTCCATACTGAGGGGGAGCCGAGAGTCAGAACCCCCTCTTCTCTCTCCAGCAGGTTCCATCCAGTCACCATCTCTTTTGGCCCCTAGTGGTTGGGCTTCACTTGTCCACTTCACTAGTGACCCAGAGCCTCCCTGCTGAGGAGTGTCTGTCCAGCTCTATCTCTCAGATATGATAGACAACTAGTGGTTGGTATTTTGCTGGAGCAAGTCTCCAAGCTGTAAGTATTGCCTAGAGACGATTTTCCCGTGATG
The DNA here is from genome assembly GCA_004024765.1 of Zapus hudsonius. Taxonomy (NCBI): domain Eukaryota; kingdom Metazoa; phylum Chordata; class Mammalia; order Rodentia; family Dipodidae; genus Zapus; species Zapus hudsonius. Next base: position 20,140 of record PVHP010014155.1, on the reverse strand, counting down.
ATTATAGTAATACTAGGTAATTGAATACCCCTTGTCAACCTAATGGACTGGAAGAGATTTTAGTGCTCAAAAGCTGTGATCAGATGTTCTAATCTTGATTAAAATGGCTGTGGCTTGAAAGGTGGTAAATTTCAAAGAAGCAGCCTTGTAAACTGGCTCCTGAGATGATGTTTGATTACCAGAGAGAAGTGGGAAGATATAAATGGATTGCAGGATTTAAGTTCTTTTCCAGCAGCAGAATGGAAACTTCGATTACTACTGAAATTTAATAGGTTTCCACAAAACCCACACCGTGACAACAGCTTTTCACTTATATTTAAGAGGACAGCAATTATACTTCTGGGTAGGACTCAGAAAGAATGGATGCATATAAGTCAGCAAAAGCTTGGTCTTAGAGCTCATAGTGTGCAGACTCCCAAAGGTGAGCTCCACAGTGCATATCAGCAGGGAAAGAAAGAGCACTGCTGTGGTATATTTCCACAACGGAGTACTATACACCAATGATTCTTGATCTGAAACTGCATGGAGCAATACCTCGTGTTAAATGAAAAAGCCAGACACAGCAAGTGGCAATCTGTCACTCTCTCTAACATAAGAAACCAATGCAGGCAAGAGGGAGGAATGGGGTTGCGGCAGAGTAAGGAAGTTCAGACCAAAGGCAGGCCAACCCCAGTCCTGCAGCTCCGTGTCCCACGCCTGGGCCTTGGGCATTCCCATTCCTCCAGTTAGACCACCTGCAGTGCAAGGAGCCTTTCTCTTGGGCCGGCTTCACTCTGTGCTCACAGCTTTCTTCAGTGATGCTCCACCATCTTGACAGGGTTACGACCCTTGGGTGTCCATTGCAACGTAGGCTGTACCTTCATGGATTCACACAGCAGCCTCTCAGGGCCTCCCTGTGGGGAATCTCTCCCTGCAGCATTGGCCTCCTGGAACCATGGTGCAACCTTTTGGAAGCACCACGTCACTCTTACGTCCTGCAGAACCAGCGGTGACACTGCCAACTCAGTATGTACTCTGCCCCCGACAGCAGAGCTGGAGTGGCCTTTGGGTGTCTTCACGGCAAAACCTAGGAAAACCCTGTCCCAGGCAGACACCTTTGCACAGTGTTCTCAGTGCAGGTTCCCTCCTCTCAAGCGGATTTTTGTTTTCACAAGCCACAGCCTTCCCTGGAAATAGTCTTGCCCTCAGGATGCCTTTCTTGCTGCCTTCTTGGTGTGGAGCACCAGGTTTCTCTTTAAAGACTGTAGCCACCATCTTTGTCTCATCTACATTTGTGATCTCACATGCTTTTGCACACCAAACTTCACACTTTCATGTATTTCTCCTCTTTTTCACTGCAGAACCGGCAATGGTCAGTAAGCAACAACCAGCCAGAGTTTGGACGTGCTGTCTTTCATTTCCTCTAGCAAACAGCTTAGTACATTTCCTTTAAGTTCACCCTCACTCAGACCCTCAGGAGAGGGAGAACGTGAGTGGTGCTGGTCTATTTCTCCAGGGTTCTTCTTCCCATCTGAGACCTCATAAGATGGGCCTCGACTGTCCTCATTTCTCTTGGCATATTGGTCTTTCAAACTCCCAACAAAATGACCCAATAAGCTAACCCAAACTTCCCAACTCTTTCACGTTCTTACCACAAACCATTTTCAAAGGCCTATGAACTCACAGCGATGGAACCACATGGTCTCAGCTGTGGCCCCTCTCCTCTCTAATAATTACTGTGTTCGTTACTTTTCTCATGGCTGTGACAACATATATGACAAAAGCCTTCCGGAACAAAGAGTCAGTTTTGTTGCCCAGTTTGAGGACACAGTCATTCATAGTCGGAGGCTGTGGTGGGCAGCAGGAGCATGGGGCGGCCGGTCACCTTGCATCTGCGGTCAGGAAGCAGAGAGGGAGGAATGCTGGTGCTCAGAGAGCTTTCCCTTTTCTTTCAGTCTTGTCCCCTGGCCCGTAGGATGGTGCCACTCATATTCAGAGTAGGTCTTCCCTCCTCAATTAACCTAATCAGAAACTCCTTCACAGACATTCCCAGGAGGAATATGGGAGAGTTTCCAACCATTTTGTGTGGACAGAAGATGAGGAAATGGTGTCAGTCCCCAGGAATTCTACCTAGTGTTAGTACCTCAAAGACTGACCTGTCCTTTGGGGATGAGATTCCTTGCTGAAATAAAACTAACTCACTAAAATTCTTTATAAGATAGACAAAGTTGAGGATCAGCCTTTGGTTACCACCACTCGGTGTCATATGGGATTGTCATGGTTCCTGGTCTTCTGTGATAAACATCTCCTGAGTCCTTTAGTTCTAAATCATTCAAGTTGACAATCACCCTGTAAGAGATAAGACAGAGAAAGAAGCAGAAAATCAAATCCGTGTGTCATAGATGCTCTCGGGAACAGCATTGACTTAAACAGAAACAGAGTATCTGGAAGGATGGTTTTGAACACAAAGCTCTGGGAATTTCCTGTGTGTCAGCTGTCTCTCACCACCTTCCTCATTTCTCAAGAGCGATTGAATGACTAGGTGGTTGATATTTTTCCCAGCTTAGAGAAGCTCTTCTGACGTTTAGGGAGGCCATGCAAATGACATCCCTCACACACTTAACTCAAACCCTTCTCAAGTGGTTCAATATCTATTTTGCCTCTTTCAAGTACTCACGATCGAGCAGCACAAGGGACTGAACTGCTGATTTACAGAGCAGCTTGGAGGAATTCTGAAAGATTGTGTTCAGTGGAAACAAGAATCCAGTTCTCAAAGGTTACATCCTGTATTATTCCATCTGTGGAATATTTCTGAAATGATAGAAGTTTGTATGTGGAGGACAGTGGTTGGCAGGGATTAGGGTGTAGGGCAGGAGGAAGAGGGAAGGGGGTCCATCTGCAAACAACACGAGGTCCTTCTGGGGACAGATCTGTAGCTTCTTGAATATGTGATGGACATGCAGACAATGTATGTGATGGTGAAGTTCACAGAGAACCACACACACATACATGTGCACATAAAGCAGAAAATCTGAGGAAGACCCATGGGCTGTATCCCTGCCCACATTCTGCCCGTGACTTGTTCTACTGTGATGTGTCAGGTTGCCATCAGGACAGCCCATCAAAGCACAGAGATCGTTCTCTGATTTCTGACAGCTACACAGGAAACTACCATCATCCTAGCAGAAATTTCAATGAAAGCAATTATTGATAGGATCAAAAGGAAGTCTTGATTAATGGACCATTTAAAACTCATTTACTGTAAGAAATGTGTTTTCGTCCTGGGATTATCTGTTTGTTTGCTGAATGAATCCTAAAGATAGTTTAATCCTTATTTGTGTAATTCATTAGACTACCTTATTCTTTTAGGTATGATATAAATAGACATGTTTATTATCATATTTCATTAGATCCAAAATGGCAACATTTATAAAATGTACTATTATTTTGATTACCAGTAAGAAAACATTTGAACTGTGAGAAAATACTGCTTTTTAAAAGTAACTTTTATGCTTAAAGCTCACATTTAGACTGAGGTTTTTATAAAATCACATAACATTGTTGTATATTCATAAAGATAAGGTTCAATCAGTTATGACATTTCTAGCTTCTTTACATTGATTGTGACTTCTGAGTTATGTCAACAAAAAGTTCCCTTGACCCATTTGTTGAGTGTTGCCCTCCTCCCTGCAATGGCAAACGCTTTGGAAAGAAGACCTGTTGCTGTCTTTGAAATCTTCCAAGTCCCTGTGGTCCTTCTATAGGCAGTATTTAGGCATTCTTGTGTGTGTGTGTGTGTGTGTGTGTGTGTGTGTGTGTGTGTGTGTGTGTGTGTGGTATGCATGTATTCACATGGTGGGGGTACATGTATGTGGGGCTGTGAATCCACATTGTGCAGGCTGTGTGTGCAGGTGTGTGTTCAGGCTGTGAATCCACATTGTGCAGGTGTGTGTGGAGGACTGAAGTTGATGTTGGCTATCTTTCTCAGTCACTTTCCACTTTATTTTACTGAGACAGAGTCTTTCATTTGAACCCAGAGCTAACCTAGCTAATGATGGAATCTAGCTGCCCTCCTTGCCCTGTCTACCAACTGAGGACTCAGAGAGAGTGCACCATCTATGAACCAGAGTCTGAGCTGTTTATAACACCTCCACCCCACAGTGTGTAGTATTTGGCCATAGGTACTGCTAAGGACTGTGCCTCCCCATAGGGCATCTCTCCTCTGTTCTCACATATGTGAGCACCACCATCTCCCTCTTGTCAGATGTGTCTTTTCAATGATTTTCTTCTGTGGAACCAGTGTCTCAGGACAGGAGTGCTGGGGCCCAGACCAGCCTTGGCCATGTCACACAGCTTTTTGGAGATGTAGCTTCTGTGATTAATTCTCGAATGGTTTCTCATGCTAAATTTACCAGGAACATCTGGTAGTGAGAGACATCTTCATCACCATTTCATTCATTCATTCATTCATTCATTCATTCATTGTTCTTTCTAATCTCTTGCCATGCAAGAAACAGACACACTTTTCGTACTTATCAAGTCAATCAGGCTTGTTGCCCATTGTAGATCTCTCTCTCTCTCTCTCTCTCTCTCTCTCTCTCTCTCTCTCTCTCTCTCTCTCTCTGTGTGTGTGTGTGTGTGCTCTCCATGTGTGTTTCTCATACTCTCTGCATCTCCTTCTTTACTCTCTTCCTCTCTGTCAGCAGAGCAATGGGAAAGTGCACACTTGAATCCAGGGTACAGAAAGGCAAGTCTAGCTAGGATTTGCATGGCATTCAATTGCAAAGTTGGAATGAAAGCTGCCCCTGGGAAAATACATGCCTGTCGTTTATCATCATAATCAGCTTCATTAAACACAATCCATTGATGGATTTAAGAGAAAATTCTCAGGAGACCTATCCAACTAAGCACACCCCAGTTGCCGGCTGGCTGCCTCCTGACAGCCTCCCCAGGCGCCCTGTGATGGAAGACAATGCTTATAGCCTGTATTTGTTGCTTCCTGTCTCAGAAGCCACTTAAGACATTTATTTTGAAGGTCCCTCCATCAAGCGCAGGGGTGTGTGTTGACTGAACTTTCCTTGGAATGTGAGTCCCCCTGACACACAACAGCAGCGCAACAGCAATAATGGTGCTCACAGCCGTGTTCTCCAACAGCCCCTTGCTTCGGCCATGGCTCAGTAATGGAAGTCTGCAAGTGGCTGAGTGGAAAATGGGGGTGGTGCTCTTCCATTTCAAGGCAGACAGGAGCTGGGACCAGATTGGCTTCAGGGCAGACGACCCCGAGAAAGAGCTAGCAGAACATGAAGAGATCCCATCATTTAATGTTCTGTCTTAGCGCAATCTCTCTGGCTTTCAGCTCTCTTTGAAATGATTCATCTCAGGTTCTCTCGAAACACTTTGATTAGCTCCTGAGAAACTTACTCCCAGCTGTTGAGGACTTTAAAAGTGGCCGGGAACACAGCCTGAGCACAACATTCAATTAGTTACAAGAGTTCTGGGGGCAAATCTGCTCCTGGGGAGCTAGAAAGACAGAAGGGTTGTTGCTCTGAACAGTGTTGGAACAGCCAGACAGGGAAGTGGGCTTAGTGGCTGGGCTCAGTAAGTACATGACCTAATCCTAGAATTAGCCTCACATCTTTTAATTAGGGTGCAGGGCCTCTAATTGGTCTTCAATACATTTTGAAGTTTCGTTTTGAGAAAGTGATTCAATGAGGTCTTGAAAGAGACAGGGGCTGGAGTCACCAAATGAGATGGCAGCAGATATTTCAGGGTTGAGTCCAGCAACAGCAAGAGCTCGTGGGATTGTCTTGGCTTTGTCTGATAATGGTATAGGTCACAGAAAATACAGACTGTATCTCATAGTTTATTCTAAAATGCCTTAGTGTGATTTGATTATCATGATTGACTTTAGAAAAGGAGAATGGTTAATTAAAGGAGATCCCAGAGAAGGATGACAGGGATGGGAAAGAAATGGAGTCAGAGTCTCAGCAGAAATGCACCCATGGGGTTCTGTCAGTATAGGAGAGCACAGTGGACAGTTCTTCCTTGTGTCCTCTTGGTTGACAAACAAACCTGCATCAAGAGAAGATTCCCAGTCATCACAGAACAAATCCAAGTCAGCAACTTCTCCCTCCGACAATAGAATCCAAACAGACAGCTGGGAAGATGGAATTGTGGGGAAAGTGCATGCCTTGCAACATGAGGACCTGAGTTCAATCCCAAGTAAAATATCTCCAGTGTTTCAGCACTGGGAGGTGGAAGGAAGAGATCCCTGAGGTTCTCTGGACAGATAATCTAGACCAATTGGTGTGCTCCCAGCCAAAGAGTGATTCTGTCTCAAAAAGAAGTGGATGGTATTCCTGAGAAATGACACCATGGTGTCCTCTGACTTCTACGTGCATGCACACATGTGCACATGCACACGAGGATATGCTCAGACACATGTGAGCATGCACACACATCCCATAGACACATAAACAAGAAAGGAAAAAGAAACTAAAGGGATTTCTTTCGTTGGTGTTCACAGAAGGGACACTGGTGTGACCTATGCGTCATGTGGTCTTTTCTGTCTGTGTACCTGTGTCCTCCTCACCTCTTCTTATAGGCCCACCAATCAAATAGACTAGGACCTGCTAAAGAAGGAAACAGGGGCACAATATAATTTTTAAGTCCCATGTTTCTGGGAAGGGCATCCATTCTAGCATGTGCTGTCTACAAACAGCTGGATGGGGTGAAATGCGACATGGTCCTTGGATCCCCGCCACCATCTGATGGTGATCCTGCAGTTCATGGCAGCTCTACACTGGGATCATAAGAGGAATGTTTTAAAATACCAAGTTCATGGTCAGCATATGTCCCAGACACATTAAATCACAATCTCTGTGTATGGATCCCACCCTCAGCATTGCCTGGAACCACTGTGCATCTGCAATGAACAGCCCTCTCATGCCCTCTCCTAGAACAACACCACTTGTCATGATTTGATCCAGGTGTCCCCCACAAACAAATGAATGTGTTCTCAGTGATCAATCATCAGCTGATGGCAGTTCGGGAATTAGAAGCTCGCTAGAGCTGTGTTGTTGGGGGCAGGCTTTTGGGGTTATAAGCCAGCTCCCCCTTGCCAGTATTTGGCACACCTTCCTGCCACTGTTTGCAGTGCTGTGGCAGAGGTGATGTCCAGCCCTCTGCTCATGCCATCGTTTTCCCTGCCAGGATGGAGTCTCCCCTTGAGTCCATAAGCCTAATAAACCCATTCCTCCACAAGCGCTTTTGTTTGGGTTCTTTCTGCACAGCAACTAGGAAGCTGACCACAACAGTTTTGGTACCAGGATGTGGGGTCTGTTGCTGCTAGATCTTATAGCTTTGCGCTTTTGGAAGTGATCTACAGGAGGAATGTGGAAGGAGTTGAAACCTCGTCCTAAGAGGTGCCTTGCAGTGCTGCAAATACAGCATGATGAATCATTCTGGTCAGAGTTGAAAGACCCGAATATAATGAGAACTATGGACTGTGAGGTTTGCCTTACGAGGGTGAGAAAGAACTTTGTCAGGACTGTGCCAGAAGCAGTTTGCATGCGAGGCTTGCTGCATTCTGCCTGCCTGTGTCCTGGGAACCTGTGCAGGGTTGTTTGATGTAAAGATGGACTGGTGTGAGCAGCTGGAGATGGCACAGAAAGAAATGAAATCTTTGGACCAAAACTGCTGCCTGTTCACCCGCAATTGTTTGAGAGATGACAACCATTGAGATTGGGCCAGGTGGTCTGCATTGGAACAATAGGAAGAATGCAGACTCTTTGAAGTAAGGGGCCTGAATGCTCTATTCCCCCATGGATTAACAAGTTGGTAGCCCACCTGGTTCTGTGGAGTGTAACAAATGCAAGAAGAGAGGGTCATTGGATTTGCAACAGTTTTATTTTTGAAAAATGGCCATTGGCAGGTGAAGCAGGTGTGCTAGGTTGCCTGCATGGAGCCCGATGGAGCCATGAGGATGAACTGTGGGTTGCAATGGAGACTCAAAGAATTCCAGGACTATGGATGGGTGCCAAGGCGAGCTGCCAGCACCAGATGAAGTTTTCCCGAACTGTGAGTAGCCGAGCTGGAGGGGCAGATTTGAATATCCAAGAGACTTGTTATTGGTTAGAATCATTGAACTTGGAGTTAGAGATTGATGGTACCCTGCTTGTTTTAAATCTTATATTGGTTCAATCTGTTTTTGCTGTGCCTCATGTTTTGCAGTGTGAGTGATCTGTGCCATTACGGGTTTGTTTTTTGTACTATGGCTGAGTTGAAAGCTGTGGGGACTTGGGAGTTGAGCTAAACACATTGTATTTATACCATGTATGATTATTAGTTTGTGGGGGCCAGGGCAGACTGTCATTGTTTAATCCAGGTGTCCCCCACAAACAAATGAATGTGTTCTCAGTGATCAATCTTCAGCTGATGGCAGTTTGGGAATTAGAAGCTCGCAAGAGCTGTGTTGTTGAGGGCGGGCTTTTGGGGGTTATAAGCCAGCTTCCCCTTGCCAGTATTTGGCACACCTTCCTGCCACTGTTTGCAGTGCTGTGGCAGAGGTGATATCCAGCCCTCTGCTCATGCCATCGTTTTCCCTGCCAGGATGGAGTCTCCCCTCGAGTCCATAAGCCTAATAAACCTATTCCTCCACAAGCCACTTTTGTCTGGGTTCTTTCTGCACAGCAACTAGGAAGCTGACCACAACACTGCTTTTGTCTGCTGTGTAGACACAATCCCAGATGTTTACCATGAGCCATGATATCTCGTGATTGGACTGTTTGTAAACTGCTCTGTGTTTGCTTTACCTCACTGAGTAATTTATTGAATTATTGTAAGGTCAAGCATAATATATGTGCCGTTGACTAATCATCTCTTTTGCATAATGTGGAAAATTGCTGTTGAACTTGTAGCAGCAGAAATGACATGGGCAGAGAGAAGCTGCAACAGCCCACATGTCCGAGTCAAGGGCTCCCTTCTGCTGAGGTCTTACACCTCACAATTCCTCCGTTCTATCAGGCAAGGACCCAGCTAACCTGGGTGTATGGAGTGCTGCCCTCAGCTAGTTCCAAGGGCTGGAGGTCTCTTCCTCCAGTTTCAAAAGCTTCCCTCTAACTTGCTCAGTCCTTCCATGGGTTCTCACTTCCCTCAGTATGGACCATCCCTCTGCTCTGCCATCTCCTCATGACAAGATTGCATTTATGGTCATCCAGACACTTCAGGATAATCTTGCCTTGATATCACCAATGTCTTACAAAGTCCTTTTGCTATGAAAGCTAGCAGTGACCAGCTCTGTGGAAGAGGGCATCTATCTTTGGGGTTATTATTTACATGGCACTCTATTTTTATCTTTGTGTGTGTGTGTGTGTTCATGTGCATGTAGGCTCACACATACTGTGGGGATGTCAGAATTACAACCCCAAGGGTCGGTCCTCCCCTTTTACCTTGAGATTCATTGTTGCGAATGACAGGCTCACTGACATACTAGCATCAAGGACTGTTCTGTCCCAACCTCCTTTTTTATTTAAGAGGTCTGGGATTGCAGTTGCTGGGTCCCACTTTACATGGGTTCTGAACTTAGGTCTTCATGCTTACACTGAACCAAATCCCAAGCCCCATCCCTCTGACTCCTAGTTGAAAGAAGCATTAGAGAGATGACTATTTAAGGGATGTTGAATTTGAATTTATCTTCTGCTGTACTCAACCACACACTGCTGGGATGAACTTCCAAGGTGCAGTTATGGAAAGAAGAGATTTATGGAAGTTACAGATCCAGGGCAAGTTCAATAATGGCAAAAGAGGCTGGTTCCCTATCACAGGTCCAAGCAGAGAGAGAGAGAGGGAGGGAGAAGCCATCACCAACATCACATACACACACCAGCAAATGGTGGGGGGCGAGAAAGAGATTTCCCTCCCCTTTATATAGCCTTAGGGCAGGGGCTTACAACCCATTCCCAGATGTGTTTACTCCCTGAGTCTCTGGAATATTTTTTTCCTCTTTGCCCTCCCAGGAAGGGGCGTTTATTTCTAACTCCCCTGAGCTTCCTTACATCCTGCCCCCTACTGAAAGGGCTGCCTTCCTGTAAACAATCTCAGAGACCCACCCAAGATTACTAAACAGGTCAGGTTGACAACAAAACTTAACCATCACACCTTCCACCTGTTTTCACTGACATCTGACATTCCTGGGAGCAGGATCTTCATGAGAGCAGAGGGCTTTCTATGTGTGTTAGTTCAGAACCATGGATAGTACACATAACTTCGAGGTGTTTGTTTGTTTGTTTGTTTGTTTGTTTGTTTGTTTGTTTGTGGTGGCAGGGAGACAAGGAGACGGGAAGGCTCCTCTAAGGATGAGACTTCAGTTCCACAATTGGAAATGGTCCACGATTAGAGACAAGGCCAGAATTCAATGCCACATACGAAAGTCCAATTTTAGCAGCCTATCATCCTCTAAAACATTAAACACAGTTTATTTCAAACTTTATTCCTAATTTCAAATGCAAGATTTTCTCCAAAGTGTCGGTTAGCTCCAAATAGACACAGTTCTTAAACACTTGGCCCCGTGATCTCACTGGATTCTCAATGTTGTGTTGGGATGGCTTTGTACGTCATTACGCAATTCCAAAGGTCTCATCAATGACAGCCCTTGGAGTAGTGTCCAGGGTATTCTCTGCACAACATGTTCCAAAGCCTGTCCAACCACTCAGAGAGGGAGACATATTGAGTGTTCATTTTATAGTTGGCCAACCTGAGGCTTAAGGAGTAGGGTAGACCATAAGGTGATCCGTGCATTAATCAGATCTATACTGGGTGTGCAGTTCACACCATAGCCCATTCTGTCAGCCACAAAGTTTCTGTAGCTTCTAGCTAATCTAAACGGTCTGTGGTGACCCTTCCTACTGTAAAAACTCGGGGAGTGACATGAACTGGAGAGGTTAAAAGATGGGCTTTGAAGCCAGAGGAAAAGGAAGAGTCATTTCCTTTTCCTTCTCATAAAACTGAAAGTAAAACACCCAACCCACTGGATGGGAAAAGCAAGTACTCAAGTTCCCTGTCCCTGTGTCTTTGAGAGTTTTACTAAATTACTCATCATACCAGAAACTGAAAAGGCAACATTGACTTCAAGTTTATCTTTAATTATATTTAAATCACAAGTCCTAACTGAATGTATTGACATTTATACCAAGAAATTAATTGACATTCCATTAACCTCACCAGCAAATTAATTCCTCAGCCTCAGACCTTAGGCACTTGAAGACTAAAACACAATTATATATTGATCATAGGATGTGGTGTGACTTTCTCATGTGGGGTTTAAAGAAACAGAATCCCTTTACATAGGAGGAATCAGCTAGATACATATTTGAATTATTTTTATCACAGAATAATAAACTTCTGAGCCTCTGAGCTGTGCCATTTATCATTTCAGATGGGAGTTGTGAAAACCGTTAGTAGATTTAGTGCCAGCCATCAGAATCAATTAATAATCTTTTTTGCATTTTAAATGAACACAGAGAATGTCTTTGTACTTCAGAAATTCTGTGGGGTGCTTAAAGAGATCATGGATAGATAAAGAAAACAGTATCCGCCCATCTTTTATTTTAGTAAGGAGCCTGTGGTATTAGGTTGTATGTGCCTCAGATATCACATACAATTTAGCAGTCAAGTACAGATATTTGAGGGTATATCCTCCCTTTCATGCTGAAGATAGTCCCATGGCCATGACCTGTAAGTTATGACATTGCTCTCCCAATGCTAGGCACCAACACGTTGCTCAAGATACCTGGGAGCTGGGGAGACGCTCAGTGGGTAAAGAGCTTGCTGCACAGCGTGCGGACCTGAGTTTGGATCCCTATAACCCACATCAACTGCAGCTTGTGATAGTGCGTAGACGGGGAGGCTCTGCAGCAGCCAGTCCAGCCTAATTGCTGCATTCTGAGGTCAGGGAGGGCCCCTGTCTCAAAGAACGAGCTGGAGAGCGACAGAGAAAGATACCTGAATTCGTCATCTGGCCTCCACACCCACGTGTGCATGCATGTATATGCATGCCTTCAGACTCATGCACCCACGCATACACACACATGCATGGACACAGGCGCACATATCATGTACATATACACCCACACAAGGACATGTGGACCCAGCAGTCACATCTGTCATCCTTTGACCTGCCTGGTGATATATTCTGCTTAGAGGAGTGCAGAGAAATCCTACTTGTGTGCTTTTGCTCTGACAGACATGGATAGAGAGGGTCTAAGAAGCAGCCCCGAGTCATCACTGGCATAGTGGGGGAAATATGTCTCTCTTTTTAAACATTTTAATTGAGAGTTTTAATATATGATCAGACTGTATGCAATCTGTATTCCTGTCCTGTTACATTTCTGTCCCCATTTCTCCACCTCTCTTCTCTCGAGCACCCTCTTCCTTCCAAGCAGACCTCCATCTTTTGTCCTATCGAAGAAATATTTATAGTGAAAAATCTTAATCTAAGCCCGGGGCAATGCCCTGTGTTTGACTGTTAACTCTGACTAGAAGATTGGTGGAGTCTCAGTGCATAGCAAGCCTGTCACACCTGAACATTTCTGCTGATCCCCAAAGAGGAGGGACCTCAAGAGTCGGGGGCTAGTTTGTGTCGGTCATTTGTTTACCTTTCTTACCAATCCCATCTTTGTTTTCTCTAGATGTTTCTGCCCCAGTCACACCCCAGGCTCAGCACGGATGCTGAGCAGAAAGTTTATATTGTCTCAGGTCCCCGTTTATGCAGACAAGAGGTGATTCCCCAGCAGGCTGCAGCCCTGGAGAGAAGGCTAATGTGACTATGACATATGAATTGCATTTTTTACAGGAAAAAACTCCCAACAAAGAAGAATGTGTAGAAATAAAATATCTATCTCTAAGTGAATATGTCTAGGATAATGTTATGATGTTGAAATGAAAGATTTGTCTGTGAAAGGATTCCAACTCAGGTGTTGAAATGCGTTCAGATTGGGAGTGGAGGGGCACCTGAGGAATTCGAGGATAGTCCTCACTTTTAAATAGAACTTTGCCTTTCTTGTGTGGTTTCTGAGTCACCACCTTCCCTCTTCAGTCTTTCCTCTCTTTCATTTTGGAATGTAGAAGCCCTCTTGAAGGGAAATTAAGAGGTGAATAGGTGCCTCTTAGAGAAAATTTAAATCAATCTGGATAAAATGGGAGTGAAAATTTCATAATTAAAATAGGAATGAAAGGGATGAGACTGGGAACTTACTTTTTGTTATTTATTTATTGTTTTTTTCTTTTTTTCTGTTTATTCATTTTGAGGCAGGGTCTCACTCTAATCCAGGCTGACCTGAAACTCACTCTGTAGTTCCAGGCTGGTCTCAAACATCAGGTGATCCTCCTACCTCTGCCTCCTGAGTGCTGGGATTACAGGTGTGTGTCACTACACTTGGCTTTGCAGTTACCTCGTAGTTAACAAAGCTCACAACCTAAAAGAGAAGTTTATTTTTCTTAAACTGAATTTATGATTAGAAGGGTGGCCTTATTCCTAAAGACTAAAGCCAAAGCTGACTGAGTCACAGAAAGACTCTCTCATAAATAAATAAAACTCCTTCAGTTTAGATCCATTTTCAAAGAGCAACCCACGTAATTACTGGGTGAGCTTTTTCTGGGGAGAGGAGAACAAACTTCTGCTCGCCCCAGATAGAGCAGCAACAGTCACCAAGAAGTGATTCCATCCAAGTCTTGGTGAAGCGATGAGTTTAGTTGATGTTACTTGTAGGAGCACGGGTCACATATAGGTGCTACACCACCGTAGAGAATGCACACCCCACCGCACCCCCGTGACCATGCATAGTGGATATCTCCTAGGGTATAGGTCTTTTGTGGGATACCCCAGCTGCCGAGAGTTTAAGCGGGAAATAGCTATGCCATGCCTGGGAAACAACATTCCCCATGTTTTCATCACATTTTCCTCGGCCTCTGGCGCCACACCATAGCTTCTGCAGGTTTAACTCATCGTTGTGTGGAGTGATTTTTCAAACACTGACATATTTTACCCTGCTTTCTCCCTCTTTGTTAGTGATTTCACGTGTGAGTCTTACAATGCAGAAAAGACGTCATTGTTGACTTTTTAAAATAGAGATCTTTGTAAAGGTTTGAAATATTCCTTTGCAATAGATTTACAGGGCATTTTGTATTATATTATGCATGGAAGAAGTGATCCACAAGATGCTTAGATCTGAATAAAGTGTAGAAACAGCCAAAGGGTCTAACTTTACTCTGTGGCATGTTTCATGATGCATATTCTGGTACAAGGAAGTGAGATTTCACCTGTCCTCCCGGCTTCCAACTTTTCCATTGGCCGTTTCTCTAGAAGAAGTTGGTCTCTACAGCTTAATAGTTATGCTACAGAGATCTCTGCATACTGAAGTAGCCAGTGGAAATGCCCCTGGGCTGCAAGCGCTTAAAAGAACGCAGCCTTGGACCATTACATGAAGGGCCTTGGGACCAATAGACGGGTTATGTTGCCCACCTGGCAAAGCCAGCAGAGCTGCTCGTGGTTGCCTTTCTAGTCTGTCAGCTGTGAATTGATCCTCTCCTGGGATGTGACTGGGTGTGTCCTCGTCTGTCCTGCTAAGTGAGGTTTGCTGTGGGGCCTTTCAGGTCAGTGTTCAGGGTGGCAGATGTCCTGTAGTGGGAGACATGGCTGGACTGTGTCAAATGACCCCTTTGCTCTGTTTGCTATTCTGCTGTTCTGTAAACGTTTTTGAAAGGCCTGTAACTCATCTAAAAGAATGTCTGTCCCTCCCCTGCTGTAGAAGTCTACAATTTGGCTTGGCCTATTTTTCTATTTCAGTTAATATCATTTTGTGCTTTTACAATATCATAAAATAAAGTCTGTTATGTGAATTCTCCTCCTAAGGCGGGTTTCATCCCCAGGCCGGCCTATGCATCCTGGCCTTCGCTTCCTCCCTTGCCATTCTGATCTGAACTAGTTGGGCTCCATCCTCAGATCTGAACTCACTTCCAGTGCATGGGGGACTCCATACTCTCTTCTAGAGAACCACATACTTTAGTGTGAATGCTACTTTATTATTTTTAAAGACTTGGTATTTTCTCATTTTTCTCATGACAAAGGCCATGAATTGACAAAGTTTCCCTGTAAGGGGTGGGGAAAGCAATGTATCAATCAGGCTTTGTGGACAATTCCTGCTCTAAGTTGCATAGTCTTGTTTTGAAAGAATAAGAAGCTAGGGACTGGGAAGATGGAAAAGTACTTACCCGTCAAGTATGAGGACCTGAATTCATATTTGCAGAATCTACTTGAGAGGCTGTTTGCCCTCTCAGCCCTGGTGGCCAGAGACAGGAGAATCCCTGGAGATCATGAGCACTAGGCCAATGTCAGATGCTATCATCTCAGAAAGAGATGAGTGACATATCTGAGGAAAGACACCCAGGGTTGTCTCCTAGTCTCTGCATCTGTGACACGCACGCACACACACTCACACATGCACATACACCCACGCACCTATGCACATAAGTGCACATAAAGATAAAAATCTAAAATGCATATTTGCTCGGTTAGTGCATAAACCAGCTCTAGCTTGCATTGACCTGTCCAACCATAGCTGTGCTCGGTGTAGTCTTAAAGGCTGCGTGATCTCCTGCCCCCACTCACCTACACCTCGTCCCCAATCCCAGGTTCTTCTAGGATTCCGACCACGGGCTGCTTTAGTTCTGATGACACATAGCATCCTGTTTTCTCCACACACTGCATGTGAGGTTCTTCTCTATGGCGCTGACTTTGAATTCCCACTGCTCTTCACAGAGATCTCAGCCCAACACTGGCTTCCTCCTGGGACATTGTCCTTGGCCTCTTTGACAGCGGTGTCTCCTGAACCAACTCTGCCCTCCCCAATCATGCCTGCTGTTCCTCTGCTCTTATGGCTGGAATTCTCCATTTTTAATGTGATGGTTTACTCAGTACCGTGCTTCCACACAGGCTGCCTCAGTCGTGTGCCCTTGGCGTTGGCAGGAGATGCCTTGAGTTGTGCTTCCAATGTCTGTGATGTGAATCCCTCCTGCCATGCCCAGTGACAGGCTGGCTCATGGTGCTATCACTGTCAAGGTGGGATGGTGGTTTAGGCCCAGCTGAGGAACTACTCTCTGTAAGGCTTGATGGACTCCTGATCCTAGCATCTAAATCTCCACCCATCCCAGCAACCAACAAATGCTAATTCCAGCAACATGTGGATTGCGGGTTGACTGGTTGAAGGCAGACAAAAGGCAGTGTTCACATAGAGAACCATTAAAGCACAGGTGGGAAGGAAGAAATACGGGACAATGTGGCTCCAGCTGTCTCACTCATTCTTCTTTGCCAGAAAACTCTGTTCACCAGAGAGCACATGAGAAGACAAATTTATGGTGACAAAAATCTCATTAGAAAGTACATACATTAAGAAGACCATGCATATTTTACCTCATAATAAAAAGGTTTTATACTGAAAATGCTAATGAAAAAGTTGGGAAAATGTCAGTAATAGAAAACTTTAATGGTGTGATAATGCCCAAGGAAAAACAATTTGTGTGAATCATATTCTTATTTTAATCTTGAGAATGTGATATGAAAGGGGGAAAGGAGGCGTGGCCTTTCCATGTGGGAGGAGACTTCTGTAACCCATGTCTGTGTCTAATGCAAATTTCCCAAGTGCTGCTGGTGCTGAGGACTGTGGGGTGTTGGGGTCCTTCTAGAGTAGATCTGGCATGGCCTAGTGCAGGACCCCGAGGAGCTCTGTGCCTCCACGCACTGCCTGCCTCTTCTAGAACCAGGGTCTTTCCACACCATTTACTAACCACCTCTGATGCTCCTCGGAGGAGGGAAAGGAGGGTGCCAACCAAGACTTGTTCATACTGGGTGCTAATTATCAACAATAAATAAATTTTAAAAATTGAAAAAAAAGGTATGTGCCAAATGCTATATGGATATGGTATTTCTGTTTTGGCCTCAAGTTTCCAGAGAAGAGTATATATACTTATATATAATTTATGTGTAGGTCTTATATATTGTATGTGTTTATATCTGTATTCATATGAAATACATATGCACATAATATTTAAACACTAATAAAGTGGGAGTACACATGTTCAAAAAACAGTTCCTTAGTTTCAAAAAATAAAAAAGTTCCTCAGTTTCCCTAGAAATGGATCATAAAATGAGGGTTTGCTTGCATCTAGTTTGTGTGGGAAGTTCTTGCCAGAGACTCTAATGAGGGCTTCAAGCAGTAGTGAAGCTTCTGGCAGAAACATAGCTACAAAAGAGAGCCCATGGGGGGGGGCTTTGTTGCCCCTGACCTCCATTCCACTAGAGCAAGGAAGGGGTTGAACCAACAGATTCTGCTAAATGGAGACCCCCCCAAAGGGATGGGACCTCTCTGGCATTTTCAGCTCTTTGCAATTTACTGGTTGAGTGCCTCCAAGAACTCATAAGGAACCGTGTTTGTTATTTTTCACATCTGTGTGACAAAGCAATCCAAGAAAGGAGTACATTATCGTGACTCACAGCTGTAGGAGAGATGGTCCATCATGGTAGAGAAGACACAGCCATGGGAAAGCGCTGTCCATGGTAGCGACTTACATCATACCTTGTTCATACCATGGTAGATCAGGAAACAGAGAGCTGGGATCAGAACAGAAGTGGACATCACCTTCAAGGCCTGCCCCTTGTAAGTCCCATGTCAGTCGGCCAGGCTCCACCTCCTGAAGGTCCCAAAGCTTCTCAATGCAGTGCCATCTGCTGGGAACCAAGGGTTCAAACAGAAGTCTAAGGGGGCCATTCAACATTCAATCCAAAATAAGAACCATCAGAGGAAAGCCAGATACACATCATTACAAATAGAAGTCCCTAAAAGCTCAACTGAAATACATGGGGACAGAGCGAGGTATAAGACATATAGCCCTGGTGCACACCCTTGTGCACATAACTTCCAACCTAATAACAGATGTAATCTCTCACTCAGGTGATCTGTAGTGAATGTCAATGTATTTTGGGTTGCTTAGAACATGTCTCAAAGTGTTTCCTTAGGACTAGGTCTTTCACATACTAGATAATCCCTCCCTCTGACTTGATTTTTGTTTCCAGAAATTTTCACAAATTTATAGTTTAAAGAATAGCATCTGGACAAAACTAAGTTGGGAATGGAATTTATCTCTGCTTCCCCACCTCAGCCTCCCATGACGCTGGAAGCCAGCTGCCTATGTGGGCGGCTGCACAGCAAAGTTTGATCACTGGGGTGCTTTTTAAGAACCTACCAGAATACACTGGTTTTCTAATTTGGAAACGAATAGAGGTATCTTTCCAATACATTGACTTGCACCTCAAACACTCAGCTGTAAATAGTTCTGAAGCTCTCAGGCCAGTATCTGTATGCTTTTTGATCTCTCCAAATGAATGCTTAAATTTTCATATCCAATGTTCTACTTTTCATGCCTCTACTTTGATTTACTGAAACATCATAGGACTTAAAGACTTGGAAGAGGACCCTAAAGGCAAAGTTAATTTCAAAGTGTCTCCCTACAAGTCTGCCCGTTTGCATCTGTAGAATTTGAGGCATTCAATTACAGGCCTGGGTCTCAACAATGTCTATGCAGCGAGCTGCTCCTGTTTGTGCTGGGGAGGGGTCGCCCTGGGTGTCCCATTCCCATGTCGTCCGTGTTTATGCAGGGGACGGGGCTGCCCTGGGTGCCCCATTCCCATGCACATGAATGTTTTCACACTGGAAAAGAATATATGATCAATACTAAGCATTCTTGCTGGTTGTGGTGAGTCACCTGTAATCCCAGTACTTAGGAGGCTGAGGCAGGAAGTTGCCGTAAGTTCAAGGTCAGCTGGGCTACTGTATGAGTCAGGGTTCTCTAGAGAAACAGAGCCAGCAGAATAAATACGTTCTAGAGGATATTTGTTAGCCTGACTTACACGATATGGGTTGAGCAGTGCAACAATGGCTGTCTGCAGGCTGGAGTCTGGAGTCTGGGAACCCATTGGCTGCTCAGTCCATGAGGCTGCATGCCTCATCAGTCTGGATCTGCTGTTGAGAGCTGGTGGTCTGCTGTCTAAGCTGGAAGAAGCTGGACTTTGATGTCCACAAAGGGTCCCAGCAGCGGGATAGATGCATTGAAGAGCAAAGAGCACCCAGAACCTCTTTCCTGGGACCTTTTTAAAAGTAGGCTGTTGGAGAAGGTGCTTTCCACTCTGGGGAAAGCTCTTTCAGTTAATCCTTCCTGGAAATGCCGTCACAGGTCTGCCCAAGAGGTGTGCCTCTTACTTGACTCCCAATTCAATTAGGTTGTTAATAAAAATAACTGTCACAGGTCCCGTGTGAGTTCCAGGCCAGCCTAGGTTACACTTCTACTTGACTGGCCTAGGTTTCTCATCTGTAAGCTGAAAGTAATGTTTTTATTGGAATACTTTGAGTATTACATAAGACGAGACATAAACCTGAGAATCCTGAAATAAGAATGAGAATAAGCATGAGAATTCTAAAATGAGATTTGAAAAACATGTAATCGCGTTGGTCTTGGTGTCTACTGAGGTCCTCCTGCGAAGCTCAAGTTCACTTTTGTCCTTGAGCTATTGAGCACACGGTGGCTGTGTGTGCCTGAACTGATCCTGAGCTGTGATTCCTGGAAGGGTTGTGTCACTCACAGTCAGCAAGTTTCACTTCATTTGTTTAGATGAATTCCTTTCTAGGAACATGACTACAATTCTGAATCCAGCCAACAGAGGAGTTCACTGAATAAAAACTAGTGGGAAGTGAGGAGCTATACAGTTAAGTAAATCCTCATCTCTGCTCAAGAGGATTTAGTAAAACCAACTAGCAAGTTCCAGGCCAGGGAGAAACCTGGTCTCAAGGAAAGGTAGACAGTGTCCCTGAAGATGACATCAGGTTTGCCTCTGGCTTTCACGCACGCACGCACGCATGGCAAATCACAGGCTTTCCTTTTTGTTTCTTTAGACTAGAATGAGTGCCCCTGCTCACCCCCTCCAGTGCTGTGATTACAGGCACACACTCTAGCACATTGCGTGGTTACTGGGAATACGTCCTTGTTACGAGGCAAGACCCCACCAACAGCTATCTCTCCAGCCCCTTGCTTTTTTGCTTTTGTTTCTTTTTTTTTT